>KK112341.1:703705-836613 GCA_000611955.2 Stegodyphus mimosarum
AAATTAATATCGTTTGCAAATGCGGTTAAAAGTTTGCTTACACAATGGCTAAACAAATAGCATGTGAGATTTTCTTTTTATAGCCCAAAGGGCGTTAGCCCAGAAGGGCTGTTAATTTCGTTTCGGCATTTTGCGTTCAAAGCTTTAAAAGGCTGTACCACTTTTCAAATTGTTGCCACCAAATAGTATCACCCTTTAGGATACTTAAAGAAATTAAATAATGAATAATCTGCATGAATATATGCACTGTGAAAAAACAAGGGCACCAACAGCCATTAAATTTTGAATAACGTAGTATTCCACACAAATATGAGCATCTGGAAGCCCAAATTTGGAATTTATTTTATTATCTATTTCATGTTTTATAAACCTTTAACCAATTTTTAATTAATAAACTCAAGGATTTCAAAGTGAGCAATGGCAAAGCTGCACGAAAAAGAAAACATTTTTATCTCCAGAGCGCGAGACTGCGTATCGGAAATTCTAAAGATATGCTGTTTTTAAATAATTTTGCGATATTGTTGTTGAATTGAATTTGATGGTTTGTAGGGATTTATATTTGTTTTAAATAACCAATTTAATTTCATTTGAAAGTACTTTCCTATATAAGCCTTCATTTCGCCTAATATTTAAATTTGGTAGAGAGCGTGAAGTAATGCAAAATTCTACTTTGAGGAGAAAGGTTTAAATACCAAGTTCTAGAAGGGAAAGTGAGAGATTTGGGCGAACTCTGTGCTTTTTGTAGCGTGAGCTTAGCATTTATTTCTGGTTAAACGGGGCGTAGCAGCTATTACTTTGCTGTCACTAGATTTTTCAACGCTGTGTTAGGAAACAGGATAGTCTGATCCCTGTAGCTTAACTCTAATACTTGTTAATATCTTCAAATTTTTAGCTTAATTCTTACTGTTTCAGTTACTGCCCAAGCATAGTCTGTTAGCGCTGTAAATTTCTAAAGAGTGTAATAAAGGTTATTTTTAACCCTTCTTTTGTGCAGTTACTACACTTACATTTTTCACAGAGCAGTTAGACAAGTGGATTCTACAGGTTTATATCCTACAGGTTACGAAGAACATGATATTTAATAAATACAAAAAAGCCCCTTTGAGCGTAATACAAAATATAAAAGCTTTAAACCTTTTTTTCAAATTTTTATTTAGATTATATTAGTTACTTGATTGCAGTTAAAAGCACTAAAATGTGCAAAATCTCCAGCTGCAACAATATTCCTAAACATATGTGACTAGATGTAATGTTACGGAGATGCTGCCAATGAAAACTTAAATCAAAATTGTTACGTAAATTGAATAGAATTATTCTTACATGTGTCATTTCTACGCCACCACTTTTTATGCTTCTTGAAGCTTTCTAGTACTTTTCTTCTATGGGCTTTCAATAATTTATTTTTAGTCAAACATGATAAAGTGTACTTGAATAATGCTTTTTGTATTTAGTGCCTTTAATTAAAACTCTAAAACTTAAAACGTTTCTTATATATTTTGTTCTATAATCTTTAGTCCAGAAAATGTGGAGGAAATAGAAAAGAGAGAAAAACCTTGAATTTGAAACTACAAAAACTATTCCTTTTAATCAACGTAGCAAAGAAACGTTTGGTTTCTTCGGTTGTTCCCTCCCTCCAAGTCTTCAGATCTATCAGATGGTGTATGATTACATTTAATTCTCTGTTTAATTATAAATATGGTCTAATCGTCTCTTAAAATTATGTGGATGTTATCACGAAGAATTAAAATTTTTTATTTAAAAAATGCATTATTTTTAACAAAGGCAAGAGCGATAAAATTTCTGACGATTTTTAAAAATTCCCACAGTTTGCTAAATTACAAAATTCAGATATTAAGAGAAACTTAATAGTTAATTAATTAAAAAAATTAAAAAAATTAATTAAAACAAATTAATAATAGTTAATTTTAAAAAATTACTTAAAAAAAATCAAATTAATTATTTAAATTAATGAATTAAAAATTAAATTAATTAATTTAAAAAAATTTTAATCTACGTAGTGCAAAGAAAGAAATTCTACTACTATTTGTCTGATCCCTAATACAAAAGAAATATTTAGTAGTAAATATAAATAATTTAGATAAAAATTTAGAAACGACCGTTGTAGAATAGTGAGTGTCATTGGTAATATACACGAGGGGAGAATATTTCAAGAAAATCTGCTTAGTGAATGGGGATTAAAAGATAACGCCAAATTTTAACCAAAACAAAAAATAAATAAAAAAAAACTAGCAAAGAACCCATGTTAACAACTTACATTACGTGTTTATCTTTACATGCGTTACAGTATGTGCAGGGAAAAGGAAGTGTGGTTGTGGGAATTTGGTTTGGTTTGGTTTATGTGATTACGGCAAAGCACTCGAAGGCTGTCTGCCTAAGATACAACCATTGTAGTAAATCGATATAAAACTCTATACTTGCATTAGTATTTTCCACAGTTTTTATAATGAAAACATCTTTAGAAATAAAGCTCTAGCTGAACTTAAAAAACATTAACATCTTTTAACAATTTACGCTATTATTTCAGATTTAAATCTTTTGTGTTAGAAAGTTTGCACTTTGTCTACTAATTCTATATGCCGCTTCATGATTTACAGGCATCAGCAATGCTTTAGTTGCTTTTTCTTCACCGTAAATTTGATATTTCCTTTCCATTCAAAGGCTGCTGATGCTAGGAAGCATTTCATAAAATGTTTTGAGAACTCTGTGACCATAATGTGTATATCCCAAAGAGAAGGATTTGAATGTGAATATCTTAAAAAGATGGTATACAGAAATTACATTTCCACCTCGTATCAAATGGTATTCGGGAAGGAGCATCTCTCGTTTACAATGTCTCTAGAAGATTGCATTTGCCACTCTTAATATTAGGAAATTCTGCCTTTCTGAGCTGCAGATCGAGCAAAGAGCTCGATATGTGTCTCACAAGTAAGCATTGATTGCACCAATAGCTTTGATAGCTAAAAATCGAAGATTCTGGGGGGTTTAAGATCAGTCTTTTGCGAACCTGAGTTTTATAAGTGGTGGAATAACTTTATTAAATGGCGTTTTTCTATTGATTAATATGCATTTGTTTTGTTTCTGGATACATAAACGTATGTAATAAACAGTTAGTTATACTAGCCAGTGAGACTATATCCTATATATTGTATAATTTGCAAAATAAATTAAAACGAATAATATGTTTATAAATCCGTCCCACTTTCAATTTAGAATAAACCATGTGCAAAAACCAAAAACTAGAAGGACAGAAGCATGAAAGAGGCGAAATATGCCAAAAATCAAAAATGAAAAAGAAAATTACATTTTTTCTGCATCGTCATCATGAGATTGATGCAACGAAAGAAGTAAATCAATGTCTGTTTCTGAAGTAACGAAGACACAAATTAAAGTTTAAAATAATCTCAGAAAAAAGATCAAAGTAATGGATCTTTATCAATTCATCCCCAACAGACCAAAGTAAGTAGTGTAAAAAATGTAAAATTACAACACATGAAACATAAACAAATTTTAAAAAGCTAAACCATAACATTTTAAGAAGATCGGATCCAAAACCAAAACATGCAAATGGGAAACAAGACATGCAAATACATGAAATAATAAAAACATAATGAAAAGTTCGAAACCATACAGGCCGGGTTGAAGATAAGAAAATCTAACAATATTTGTTTTCAATTAAAGTAGACTGAATTCAAAAGTCATAAACATGTAAAACAGAAGCACTCCAACATATGAAAAATAAATGAAAATTTGATCTGAGAAATGTAGAATAAAAATAAGAAATAAAAAGAATAAAATGTTGAGTTTCTTTAGTTAAAATCTGTACAGCAACAAAAGTATTGAAGCGAAAAAAAATATATTCTGCTTGTTTAATAACAAAATACTATTGCTAAGCTAAAACTGTGCTAACTAATGAAATTAGATAAACTAAGAATTTTAATTTGTTAATAATAATAATGAGGGTTATAGAAACTTTATATTACTTGGAAACAGAAGACGTGAAAAATGAGCAAATGCCTTCGTAGGGACTCGAATCACGTACCTCCCGAATACATCCCAAGCGCGCTAACCACTACACCACGAATGCATGCGAAGAAAGCGGGAGAAATACATTATAAGGTAATTAGAGAAAACTTCGACTTAAATATGCTGTAAATCCATAACACATCCAACCTTGATCAAGGAGTTAAAAATATTGTTTTCATATGCTACAAGCCCTGTACGTGAAAAAATTAAATAGCATTGAAATCAGTAAGAACAGATTGGCAAAAGAAGTGCAAACCAAAAATGTAGCGTAAATGAAAATGAAAGATGAAATATAAAGAATTTGTATCTCTCGTTCAAAAAACGAAGTAAATGCAACAACCTCTTTCTGAATTGAAAATAACATACATTTATACGTTACCGGCAAAGTTTGAAATCCGGCATTCTATAGAATGCTTAGGCACTGTATGTAATGCCTAAAACTAGCCGGCAATGTATGAAACGCTACATATTTCACGCATTTCCTAGGCATTCTTCTATAGAATGCCAAATGAAAAACCGGCACAGTATAAAATACATTTCCGATTCGTTTCGAAGAACCGAAACTACTTCTCAGAAGTTAGTAAATGACGTAAAAAAGCCAAAATTACTCTTACGAAGGAACCACGGGACTACTGGATGCTGAAATGCTGGAATGTGATGTTTGTAGAAAGCAAAAGTAGACTCATTTACCCCGTTAAAGAAAGCGTCAGTACTACACTCATGTCCATAAATTAAGGATAATTCGGAGTCACGCCGAAATCGAATTCTAAAATAAATATATCACCTGTAAAATCACTACACACATCTTCAAGAATCATACGCAAATTTCAGGAAGTAACCAGATGACACCGACGGTACGTCACAATGACGAGAGTGTAAGAGAGTGATATATAAGGAGTACAGGCAAAGAAGTAAAATTGTTCGCAGGAGCTTTATAAGCATTTCAGTGCCATAACCGAATAGTTATGACACAAAGGACGTATTTGGGTGATTGTTTACGTGGTAGAATTATCGGCCGTCTGGAATGTGGGCGTACCCAACTGGAAGCATCAGACGAACTTAGAATTGCCCAGAGTAAGGCATCTCCAGGCTTTGGTAACGATTCCAAGATGATGGTAATGTGAGTAGACGTTACAGCACAGGTCGCCCCAGAGTTATAACGCCGAATGAGGACCGGTGTTAGCATCTTTTTTTGTTCTTTACTTTTTGTTTAATAAATAAGCTTTACAAATAAGTCAAATTTGTTTTGCTTCTAACTCTTCGTTTGACTGATTTTGCCTTATCCTTAATTTATGGACATGAGTGTATATTGTCACGGTACTATATTGTCAGTACTATATTGTCAATATTATGTCACGGACGCTGAGTTATTTTTCGTATTTCACGATAACTCATTTGAGTACTGCACATGGACGACGTGACAGAATGTTGAAGGGATTTCCAACCAAATACAAAAACGTTACACGTAATGATATTAAACTGTACAACCACCTTTGTGAGCCCCGCCAAAAAAAGGGGTTATTAAAAATGGGCATTGATGGGAAACTTATGATTGGTTCTGAATTTAATTTCCGTCGTCAGGTCGATCTTATCGATTCCCAGTCTCAGCCAAATAGAAAATATAAGTTTATTATGTTGTATCAAGATCACCTCACTATTTTCTTTTACATATTTCGAATAACAAATTTTTAAGGCACTTTTTCATTAATTTTTCAAAATAACATTTGTAATTTTTTGAGGAATGAACGTCTTTTAAATAATAGCCTTATCATAATATTTTTTTCATAGCTTGCCTAAAGAGCATTTGTCATTCTATAGAATGCCTAGGTATTATATACAATGCCTAGGGAAAGTATGTAATAATTCTCATATTTCATACTTTGCCTAAAAGCGTCCGGCATTACATACGATGCCTAGGCATTCTATAGAATACCCGCGTTTCATACTTTGCCGCGAACATATACATTAAAACATCAAACTTCAATGAACTCTCTGATTATTTCTGTCCTTATTAGTCAAAACCCCTACAGTCTGAAATAAGAATAACGGAACTGATCAGTTTTCCAAGAGTCTCAAAAAACCAAAACATTGTTACAAAAAGCATCAATTCCACTCAGTTGATTAAAATATTAAACATATCGAGTAGACGGAGTCTGAATCTAAATAAACAATTAATCTAATATCACAAAAAATTAAGCACAGAAGACAGCAAGAATTAATCCTTAATTTGTGACAGTCTAGACCAGAGATTCCCAAACTTTTTCTTGCATCGACCCCTTTTAAAGGAATGATTTTCTTCATCGACCCCCTTGCCATCTTTCTAAATAATTAACAGTATACAACTTAATCATAACATAAATAACTTAAAGATAAAAAAATAGTTTATTATATTTATGTTTAATTATTTTTGTACTATTATTATTTTTAATTTTACAAATAATATATGCAAGCTATCCCACGCAAAATTATAGATTCCAATTGCACAAAAGTTCCATTATAATCAATATAATGGCTGCACTTCATGTATTGATGCAATTTCTTTTAAATATTTGATATAAAAATCGCTTATTTTACATTTTAAATCACCTCGATGAAAAAGATTCAAATTGTTTCTTGTTTCCATTCTTCGTATTTTTGTTACTGTATTTTTCTGTGTTCTGGCATTTCACTTTTTTACATTGCATGTAACGCATAAAAAACTTAACATATTTAGAAAATATTTTAAATAATTTTGGTCTATTTTTTCTTATATTTATTTTATTCAATTTCCCCCTAGTATGTGACACAGCTTTTTATCATTAAACACTTGACTATTATTTTTTTTGGGGTGGAATCGATGGGAACATGATTATCATCAGTGGATCATGACTCACTGCAGGTGCATATTCAGGTATCGACCTCTTTATCAGCACGGTTTCCTTTTAAAATTTCATCGACCCTCAAGGGGTCAATACTGACCCCATTGGGAACCCCTGCTTTACATTACTACAACAATGCTGTTTCCTACAAAAATATTAATTATTCTTAGTACACGTAACACAACATAAACAATACAGTACCTACCTCTCTTGAAAGTTTTAAATAAGAACGTGTTAATTTAATAGGGGTCGATTTTTAGACCTCGTCGACCCCCAAAATCAGTTTTCGTTTATGTCGACCCCTAGGAAACCGAGGGGTCGATATCGACCACTTTGGGAATCCCGGGTCTAGACAGATATTGGAAATAACTATTGTTTCGAAATATTAAATGTAAATTAAAATCTAAGAAACAATGTTAAAAACAATGCCAAAAAAACACCTCTTGCCCAGTAAAATATTGAACTTAACATGCGCTTTGAAGTGTAATCCAAATCAAATTAAACTGTTTAATTCAATTTTAAAAAATTTCTAAAGCAAAAAGATCGTAATTTGGAAACATGAAAAGTAATTAATTTTAAATGGAAACGAAAATAGAAAGTTACCTTAATTTTTAGTTTAATAAAGCTGGAACATAGCAATTCCAAACATTTTCCGCCTAACGAATCAACTTAAATAGTAGTATTTTGAACCAGTTTTAGATTTTATTTTCAAAAAGAATCTTAAAATGTGGTGAAATATATAAATAAATATTTAAAAAATGCTTTAAGGAAAATTAGACTGTGGCAAGGTAATTCAATGTTACAGGTAAAAGTGAGTAAAACTTTAAGAAGGGAGTTTAATTGTTAAGAAGATAATCAAAGATTTCAGCCTAACTTTGCAATTTATTCGTGAAGTTGTAATTAAGCAGTAATTAAGTAATTAAAATCCAGGATATGAAAGAAGTTTAAATTTGTTATCGAGCACAAAACTTCTCAAGCTGAAGTAGACCCATTTTGTTAGTACTCGAATGAGGTAATTAAACAACATAATCAAAAAAATGTAGGAATTCTCACAAGAATTTCTAGTTTAACTGTATTAATAGATTCAGTTTAGTGGTTTAGGTATAGACTATCATGATAAACAGCCGTTTAATGGTGAAAATTATTTTTATATTAACAGTTTTAACTTAGAAAGCGTTTTTTGATAAATTTAAGTGAAATTTGATTAATTTTTAGCATTTTAATTAATAATTTACGTTTATTTGAAAAATTATTACTGTGCTTACACATATTTTTTGCTCTTTTGGTTTGACTAATAATAGCGCTTATTAGTTTTCTGGAGATGTTAGATTGTCAACTAATTAGCTTAATGGTATTGAAATTCAATAATCTTCTTTTCTCAAAATTTTGTGAAGTTCATAACTTTGCAGGTCCAAATAATCTTCTTCTGTATCACTTGTGTTAGTTTTGTTAAGGCGTTTAGTTAACTTATTTTTTATGCCATTGTAATTATTTATAACAATGATACAATCTATATATTTGAACATAAAATTGAAATGTTCTAGTTTTTTGGTAGCTGTTGATAAAATTAAATTCCTTAACGAAGCACAATCAAACCCATAGAAATACCATTAATTTGCAGATATATTTTACTTTGATAACTTAATAAAACTATGAAAAATGTGCATTTTAGAAAGAATTTTTAGAAATCAATCTAATTTTCCGAAATTAATTAAATCCTTAAAAAGGTTGTAAAGTTCTCTTCAACTACTGTAAATCTCATAAAGGTAGTATGTAAATTTTTAAAATCACAGTAGTCAATATTTAAGTCAATAAACTAATTTTTGTTATTAATTTCAACAATTTTCTGATTACTGGTGATAACCCAATTATTATGTAAATTAATATCCGAATGCTCCTGGATCTTAGTTCAAACGTTTTTGGATTTTTGTTAAAATTAACATCTTTCTTTTATAATTATTTATTAGCTATAAATCTCATGTGGATTGGATTCTTGTGAAATTTTGGTAATGAATACAAAGTGGGAAATTTATTATATCGAACCTTGCTGTTAATTTTAAAACCTTAAGTGAATTATCACTATATCTTGTATCACCCCATAGACTGAGAAACGGTGTAAATGATCCTTTTATTTAACTCAAATTTTGTTAACCAAAACAAAACTAAAAGTTAAAAGAAGTCACCACTCGTGCTTACAAAGATAGCCAGCATTTATGGCTTAAATTAAAAGTAACGAATTGACTTATCTATGTAAATTAGTCCAACGGCTACACAGATAGAGAAACGCACGAGTTCGCTCTGACCTAAAGTCGGCGTGGCAACCCCCTAGAATACTACTCTTTAAGACAATCAAAAGAACAACGTGGCCTTCAGCAGGTGGAACACGTTCTGATTCTAACATCTAAAACCTGCCTTTAAATACTTTTTCTACCTCACCTGAATACACGCTAGCTAGAAATTTACATTCTGGTAGGAACATGGGAAACGAGAAAGACAGAAAAACATATTGACATAAAATAACAGGTTCGTAAAAGTAAATGTATACTCTACAAAGAACACAAATTGAAGTTTTTTTTTATAAATTTGTGCTATTTTCAGTTCAGAAATCGGCTTTTCCATGTACTTCGCTCGTTACATCAAACCCTTGACGAGGATGTTGCGAGTGATGTAAATTCTTTATATTTCGTCTTTCATAATTATTCACACAACATTTTTAATTAGCTCTACTTTTGTTTTTATTATTTGGCTTTTTATGCATGTTTTCGCTATTAAGGAAAAAAACACATTTTTATCTCCAATGCGCGAAGAAGTATATCGGAAATTCTAAGGTTATGTTCTTTTTAAATTATTTCGTGATATTGCTGTTGAACTCAGTTTTATGGTTTAAGTGCGAAGAACATGATATTTAATAAATAAAGATAACGAACAAAACGTTAAGAAAACGCCCCTCTGGGCGAATCTGAAAGAATCTGAAAGTTTTCAGATTTTTTTTTATTTTTTTTAACACAAACGGATAATTTGCAAATTCAGTTTTGACATTTTGCGTTAGCTCATTATAAACGGCGTTTCGCTTTTCAAATTGTTGCCACCAAATATTAGAGCTCTGTGTTATATTTAAGGAAATTAAATAATAAAGAATCTGCACGAATGTATGTATATTTCTCGCACTGTAAAAAAAACAACGATATCTGGAGACATTATATTTTGAATAACGTAGTCCTTCTCTCAAATATGGGCATCTGGAAGCCAAAATTTGGAATTCGTTTTATTACCTCTTTCATATTTTCTCAAGCTTTAACGAATTTTTGATTAACAAACTCAACGACTTCAAAGCGAGCAATAGCAACAATGTAAGGAAAAAAAGAAAAAACATTTTTATCTACAGTGCGCAAGGCTGTGTATCGGAAATTCTACAGAAATTCTCTTCAATTAAATTTTATGATTTAGGTGCGAAGAATATGATATTTAATATATAAAGTAACACAGAAAATGTTAAAAAACGCCTTTTTAAGCGTAATTTAAAATATGAAAGCTGTCACATTTTTTTGAACAAATTAGAATGCCTTATGGGCCATTTTTATTTTTTATTTATAATAATGTTTACCTTATATACGAATTTTCTTCACTAACTAGTACGTTATGAATTCTCCGGCATCAAGATTATTTGTCAGTACTAACAGGCAATGGAAGGCAATATTTTATGCAACTTTGGGAAAGGACAGTTGTTTTTTATTTTCCAGTAAACTTATAAAGCTTCGAATAAATCTAAATATGAGTTTGGATTTTAGAATACGATTACTTTGCATGTTTGCCGAAGGACAAACAGAAAGTAGCATAAAATTTATTTAAATATAAAAAGACAATAACAGTTATATTAGAAATAAGAAAATAACAGAAAAAAATTTGAAACGCAATGATTTATTTGACATTCGTCGAAAAATCTCAATGTGATAAGAAATCTTTTTAAAATCTCCGAAAATTGCAGCAACTAATTTGAGAAATTTGTGGCACGATATTTCCCTAATTAACCTTAACGATCCATTAATTTCAAATAACATTTACTGAATTTAGTGTACCTTATCGACATAAAATTATCAGTTTAAGACTCTCATTTGAAGATCTTGATCACTGCCATTTCATTATCTTTGTTCTTTTTAAAGTTGTTGATCATTATCATTTTTCTTCCTTCTAACTTGGAGTTCTATAATTTAAAACATTCTGTCGCTTCTGATTGCTTATCTTTTTCTTTTTTCCCTCTTCTTTTTAGTAATAATACAGAAGATTTCAGAGGCCATTTGTGTAAAGAAAACAAAAATAGTTTTCTCCTATCCTACTTTTTGTATATTATCTAAGACGCTGAGATACCTCCTTCCTCATTCCCTGAGCCACAGATTATATCTTATTACCCTAGACAACGCCTTTTCTATTATCTGAACTAAATTGTTTGGTTATACGGTGCTCTCTAGAGTTAAGAAACTTTTTTTCTGTTCTCTTTACTGTGCGCTGAAATGCAATTAGAAATGGGCATCGAAAAGTGGGTGGAACTCGAAGCGGCCTCATTTACCGATTTCGATTAGGCCAAAACAAGATTTTCATTTTGCTTCTACCTCAATAATTTGGGTCAGAACTGTTAAAGAAAGGATTAATAACCTATGAAATAACATAATTTACAAAGATGTAAATTTCGAATATTTATGCAGACGTTTTGACAATCTATTTGTTCCAGTTCAAGAAATTATGCACCATAATGGAATCAAAATACATGAACCTTTATGCATTTACATCGAGTGAATTTTTATAAAAATGCTTTCTATTGTTTCTGGATCCCTTAGATTGCCTTTTCACTTAGCGATTGTAAAGAGTAACACGGGTTCCTATTAAGAGGCTGTGGTTATTGAGAAATAGAGAAAACTGATAAGGATTCTGAAAAACTAACTATTCAGTCTAAAATATTTGAATTACGTGGTGAAATTGAGTCTAAAATATTTGGATTACATAGTAAAAGTAGTAGAAATTTCTGAAAAATGCAAAAAATCAGCAGCGCTCTCTCCAAAATTTGAGCTTACATCTTCCTTTGGTAGCTGAAAATGCTTTATGGTATTTTCTCTTTCTTCTCTACATGCCTTCGTGGTGTAACAGTAGCACAATCGGCGTGTATTCAAGAGATCCATGTTCAAAATCCTGTGAGGAAATTGCTAATTTTTTTGTGTTTCGTACCTCAAAAATCGTAATGACTCTACAGCGGCGCCCGAACTAAAAGAGGGTGGAGGATGTTTCTTCACCAGCAGGATTTGGCGATTGGTTCCTCTAATTCCCAGTCTTCCTTTTAAAGCGGGAGTTTATAAGGTATTTTCTTTCTCCTTTCTTCATGCCTTCATGGTGTAATGGTAGCACACTCGGCGTGTATTAGAGTGGTCCAGGTTCGAGTCCCGGACCAATTTTTGTCTTTGCTATTTCAAAAATGCTAATGACTCTACAATGTTAATAATTTAATCACGAAAGCACGTAGCACGGATAGAAAAATTCGTAAATTCCTGACAAGTGGGTTTTCAAACGAAGCGCTGATTTCTGAGTCGGACTCGAATCACTAACTCAACTAAAGCTTAAATTTCGCGTTTATACGAATCTTGTAAATGTTTTCAGTATAGCTACTACTGGAAAGTGGCATTGTAGCCTCTGATGATAATTCACAAAAGCATTTATATTATTACCACAGTTTTCCGAAGCACATTCAATGCACTTAAAGGTATAACTAAAAGTATGGGGTACTCCAGTGATGTGCCATGGATCAAATGATAATACCTTCCTATACTAACTAACCATTTCAAAAAAAATTTTGCAAACATTATATGAATTTACAAAAAAGGTTGAGGAGAGGAGCAATTTAAGCTTTCCAAAGGATCTAGAGTTTATCTAGTATAGTACATCGTGCAACCCCAGTCAACACTCCACATCCAGTGTTTATTAAAAATAATGATTTAGGACATAAAGCGATTACAATATAGTTTCAAAAATTTGAAATTCACAAATGAAATTGAGAACATCTGTTTTTATGTAACAAAAATAACAGATAAACATAATGAGATAAATATAAAAAGTACTGAGAACACAATCTTATAGCAAACTGTGCTAATAATACTGAGGAGGAGTCCATGGGGTCAAATCGTTTGAGAATAACATCAAAATGCACTGTGAGTAAAAATCTGAGAGCTCAGGGATTTGAGAATGTAAAAAACTGGGAATGCAGGCAATAGTTTTGACAAAACACCGACACAATTTAAACAAAAAATACTTAAAATGGTATGGTGGAGCAGGATATTACATTAATTTAGTGTCAAACAACAAAAATCAGAGTTATATTTGCAAATTTTCACAGGACTAGTTTCGATCGTTTTACCGAACCAACATCTTCAGCTATCAAAGGGCAAATGAGTGAGATAAGATAAGATAAGATTGGCTGGACAAGAGTTAAGCTACTGGCACCATCTATTGATGAAACAAGAAAACTAAAACATAATTTTCTTAAAGGCTAAAAGTAAAAATGGATTGAAATAAGGGTCACTAGCTAGAACAAAAAGAATTTTTGAATGTGAAACGCCTTTAGAAAATCTAATTCACCAATGGAAGATTTTTTAAATAATTTTGGCTGCAGAAAATTTGAAAGTGTGATTTTCGTACCAATAATGCTGAGCAACAGAGGATTTCTGTGTTTTATTTTTTCTAACATGAGCCTCATGTTCCTTAACTCGAAATTTTAAGGCTGTCTTAATTTGACCAATGTAAATTAAACTACAATGGCAAGAAATCCTGTAAATACCCCAGGAACTCGGAATTTTATTACTAGGAGAATAAACGACTCCAAATTTAAATTTCTGTAAAATACGTGCATTTTTATTACCGCAGTTTATAAAGTTCAGAAGTGGAATCCTTTTGAACATATTCACGAGCTGTAAATGTTCATTAAATTTATGCAGCATGAGGAACATGGACAAAGATCTAGGCTGTAGGAAGAGAGTCGTTGAATAATTGTTTTGAAACTTCGGATACTGATGTTCATCTTTAGTTAAAAACCATTGGAATGCCTGGAAATCAGTTTGTATGGATTTTATGTGATTATCCTTACCTAAGGGGCATGATCATAGTTCCAAGAAAATTTATTTATATTTTTGAGTACGTAGGTGTGTTATAAGGTATTTTTCCCCAAAAATATGCTTTCTTTATTGGAGTCATATTATCTTAGATGTAAATAGGATAACTTCGATTGATACACCTCTTTAAAATAACCACATTTTATGCTTAAAAATATGAAAACAACTATTTAAGATGTAAATTCAGTAAACAAAAAGAAATTGAAAATATTGTTGCGTTTTACGGGTTCGTGGATTTGAGAGTATCCGATGAAAACACGATGCAGAACAATAAAAAGCACAATTTATTTACAAGAATCACTATTTACAGCACAGTTCCAAGATTACCTTTAAAAGCGTCGAAAATCTACAATAAATACGCTGAAACAATCAGCAACACAGCTTCAGGCTGTAACTGTAAAGGTAGCTTCACGGCAACACTAAACTTATAATAAACACCGTGGAACAATCACCAATACAATGTCAAGCTATACTGTAAAGGTAGCTTCACGGCAAAGCACTATCTCGATCGCTTTCCGTTCACAAAACTGTCGCGTTGCTTAGCACTCACAGTAAGCAGCTATTCTCGCAATCCTCACAACTAATCACACTCTCGCAACTAATCAGACACTACACTGCTCGCAATTCAGAAACGCAAGGGTTTATATAGCTTTTGCTTAGGTTCCACAGGTTTCGAGAAATATCTCGACAGGAAGTTATTCTAGAAGCTTCCCGATTGGACCATGGGATATCGCCTATTTGGTCGCCAAATGGGCGATAAAGTCGCCAATCTGGCAACCCTACCATACACTATTTTATGGCAACCCTAGTGCTATGCCGGAAAGCTTACATACAGGAGCAAACGCCGAATTTTTCGCAACAATATTCTTAAACTTATGGTACTAAGCAAAGAGAAGAAAGTAAAACTTTTCTTGAGTGTTAAAAACTTCTTCAGAAACCTTTCACGCGAAATGAAAGTACTAAAGCTAAGAAATACATACTAAAGGAAAATCAGATTTTATTTTTTATACTAAAGGTACTAAAATAAATGCTGATAATATTAAATCTTCCATTTTTGACAAATATCAGCCCAAGCATTTTTAAAAGTAAATGTTTAAAGTTAGTAGTTTGAAACCTAATATGTATAAAAAATTAAGGTGTTTTAATTGAAATAAATAAGAATGGAGAAGTTAATTGTTATTTAAGAAGCGATTATTTATAATGGGAATCTACACAGTTTGAATCTATTGATTTCTGCTCAAATCCAGAAAATATTATTTATAATACTGATTTGAATTTTAGAAAAAAGATATTAAAGAAGTATGGGAATAATATTAAAAATTCTATTAAATTAATAATATTAAAATCTTGTTTTTGATGGAATGCAATACACTGGTTTGTTGCTTTTAATTCTGAAGATGTGGAAAGGGCTAATAAAACGAGAAAGTTTAACTTGAATTCAAATCCAATGAACCTATGGTGTCATGCAATATGTTAACTTCAATTGGTACCCAAAATGATAAACAATTTGAAAACCATAACTTTTTTTTAAATACAGGAAATGAAATGGAATAAATTCACGCTTGAATTTGGCAACATTTTGAAACTAAAGCAGTTATGAAATTAGCGAAACTGATGATTTAAATTATATTGCTGAAAATTCGACTACCGTTATCCAGGAAATATATAAGGGTTGAATTAAAATCTTTTAAAAAATCGAAAAATGGCGATTTCTTTTTAGTCCAAAGGGATAATTTCCCCAGAAGGACTATTAACTTCGTTTTGGCCTTTTGCGTTGTTTCACTAAAAGCCAGCAAATATTATCGCCCTGCGTGATATTTTAAGAAATTAATTAATGAAGAATCTGCATAAATATATGTATGTTTCAAGCATTGTGGTAAAACAATGGTACCTAGAGCCTTCAAATTTTGAATAATATAATCCTCCTGCGAATATGGGCATCTGGAAGTCCAAATTTGAAAACTGGAATTTGTTTTTGTTGGCACCCGCCGTTGATTCCCCTGGCGCATGCGCATAATAAGCAAGCTCTCTGCTGCGTAATATTTTTTCCAGAGTGAGTTAACCAAAGTCTGTGGTGAGTATCGGATGCACGCGAGAAGCGCTAAGTACTATGTAATTCATGTATCTTACTTATGTTTCTACGTCTTCAAAGCTTAAATAAATGTTTGTCCTGTAGATGGAAGTCGTCATTTTTATTCTACATTGGTTATGGGCCCAGGTACATTGGTTATTTAACTGCGCAATACAACCGTCTGTGTAAAATTCTTTCGGCAAGCTAAGCTGAGTCGACTGAAATCGAAAATGACGACCACAAATACAGTTTCAATTGAAAAGCTGAAAAAGGACAATTTTGACACGTGGAAATTGCAAGTGGAAGCAATACTGATTAAAAATGATCATTGGGACTATGTAACTGGGAAAATTACGAAACCAGAAACTGGTGATGAAGGTTATGCTAAATGGAAATCTACTGACCAAAAAGCAAGAGCGGATATAATCCTATCAATTTCACCCAGTGAACTTACACAAGTAAAAAACTGTGTAACATCCCATGAACTATGGAGTAAATTGCACTCTATTTACGAATCGAAAGGGCCAGCTAGAAAGGCCACAATTCTAAAAAAATTGCTTTTTACAAAAATGACCGATACTAAAGAAATGACTGATCACCTAAATGATTTTTTCATTCTCGTGGACAAGCTAAAAGAGATGGAAATCGACATTGCGGATGATTTGCTAACAATATTGCTTTTATATAGCATACCGGACTCTTATGAAAGCTTTCGAATTGCCATTGAATCTCGTGATGAACTGCCTGCTCCAGAAATGTTGAAAATTAAACTGCTGGAAGAAGCTAACGCCCGCAAAAATAAAAATTCATCGTATTGTGAATCACAACAAGCATTCTATTCAAAAGATCGGAAGTATAATCAACGACCGGTTCCTAAACCGAAACTAGAGACGTCTGCAAACCGAAAGTATCCAGTTAACTACAGATGCAACTTCTGCAATATATACGGGCATAGAGCATCGGAATGTAGGAAGAAAAACAAGGAAAATAAAAGCAAACGCCTTGGAGAAATTGCGATGTCTGCAGAAAATCAGAATTCGGTGAAACAAGAAAGGGCCGCATCATGCACAGATAGTGATTCTAAAGACATTTTTTGTCTAGATAGTGGTGCAACATCACATATGTGTAACAGCAAAGAACTTTTCCAAGAAATTCACGAGGTAGGTGATATTTATGTTAAATTAGCTGCTAATAAAATAGTTAAAGCTATCGGGAAAGGAACTGTTAAATTTAAAGTTCGCATAGGTTCTAAAACCGAAAGTATCAAACTCGAAAATGTATTGTGTGTGCCTGATTTGAAAAATAATTTAATCTCTGTATCTAAAGTAACTGCAAATAATTATTCAGTAATTTTCAAAGAAAAATGTGCTAGAATAATTAATTCTAATAATGAAACAGTAATTTTAGCTAAACGCGAAAATGATCTTTATTATGTCATGCCAATATTCGAATCTCTATCAATTGCTAAAGAAATAGATCAATGGCATACAAGATTTGGCCATTTAAATGAAAACGATCTTAAAAAACTTCTATTAAATAACATGGTTAGAGGTCTTTCTTTTTCTCAAAATGATTCTCTTTCTACCTGTAAGGTATGCATTCAGGGTAAACAAACCGCAACCCCCCTTCCCAAAGAATCTGAATATAGAAGTACTGAGTTGTTAAATCTAATTCATTCTGATTTGTGTGGTCCCATGAGAGTCGAATCAATAGGCGGATCATTTTATTTCGCAACATTTATCGATGACAAATCTCGATACGTTCATGTTTATTTTCTGAAATCTAAGGAACAAGTTAAAGAAGCTTTTATAAATTTCAAAGCATCTTTTGAAAATAAACTTAACTCCAAAATCAAAATTCTCCGAACGGATAACGGGCTAGAATACTTAGGGAAAGACTTTAATAAATTTCTTAATGACGCGGGAATAAAACACGAAAAGAGCACTCCTTACACACCAGCCCAAAATGGAGTCGCCGAAAGATTAAATCGCACTTTAGTTTCAATGGCGCGATGTTTATTATTACAGTCCAATCTGCCTCATAAATTCTGGGCCGAAGCCGTCAATACGGCTGCTTACATTCGAAATCGCTGTCCTACGCGAGGTTTGAAAGGTCAAACAAAAACACCTTATGAAGTGATGTTTGGCAGAGTGCCAGCTGTCTCTCACTTCAGAACCTTTGGCCAAAAAGCATTTCCATTAAATAAAAGGCCAGGAATAGGCAAATTTGATATTCGGTCTAAAGAATGTATTTTTATTGGCTATTCTGATGAATCAAAAGCGTATAGACTCTGGGATCCTGAGGCACGTAAGGTGATAATAAGCAGAGACGTAAAATTTGTTAATGAATTTGAAAACTGCTCTAGTTATGACTCAGAACAAGAAATATCTCTGCCTTTCGCTCCGGAAGAGAAAATTATAAACAAACTATGCCGTGATAAATCATCACCTCTGAACGGCAAGGTGTCGCCAACTGACTCTGAATCTGAAAATGAAAGCGAAAGTGATTTAGAAAGCGAATCAGTGTCTCCTATCCTGATTAAAAGGGGGCCTGGTCGACCCAAGAAAATAAAAACAGGTTTGCCCGGAAGGCCTAAAAAGGAATATCAGTATACAGTTGTAAATAAAAATGAACAAATTCAAAATGTTGTTGAGGAAAGCATTAATCCTACGGTGCAAGAGGCATTAAATGGACCATATGCTGAAAATTGGCGTAATGCTATGCTATCAGAATATAATTCCCTTGTTCAAGAAAACGCTTGGAAATTGGTAAATCGACC
Source organism: Stegodyphus mimosarum (assembly GCA_000611955.2). NCBI lineage: Eukaryota > Metazoa > Arthropoda > Arachnida > Araneae > Eresidae > Stegodyphus > Stegodyphus mimosarum. The sequence goes on from KK112341.1 coordinate 722,606, forward strand.
TGAAAATAAGAAAGTTATTGGTAGTAGATGGGTTCTTAAATTAAAATACAATCACGACGGCACTATCGAAAAATACAAAGCTAGGCTAGTTGCTAAAGGGTGTGCCCAAACCCCTGGTTTTGATTTCACTGAAAACTTTTCCCCTGTTGCTAGATTAAGTTCTATAAGAACAGTTTTAGCCTACGCTAGTGAACACAGTCTGAAAGGTTACCAATTAGATTTTGTAATGGCCTATGTAAATGGAAATTTAGATGAAGAAATCTATATGGAAATCCCCGAAAGTTTTCGCGATGAAACTAATTCAGATAAAGTGTGTCTTTTAATGCGATCGTTATACGGTCTTAAGCAGTCGGGACGTCAGTGGTACAAAAAGTTAGATGAAAAATTAAAATCCATGAAATTTAAATCTCTTAATTCAGATAATTGTGTTTATATTAAAAAGTCGTCTAGCAGTGAAACAATTATAATTGTATATGTAGACGATCTTATCGTTTTTACCGATTCTAAGCAAACGTATGAAAGAATTCGCGATAGTTTAGCTTCTGCTTTTAAAGTGAAAGACTTAGGAAAATTACATTATTGTTTAGGCATAGAATTTTTCCAAAATGAGAATTCAATTAAAATTTCTCAAAAGAAATACATTGACGATATTTTAAATCGGTACAATATGCAAAATGCTAAATCCGTAGCTTCACCTATAGATCACTGCAAAAAATTATCAAAGGAGATGAGTCCAAAAAACGAAAACGAAATCGCTGACATGAAAAATGTTCCATTCAGAAATCTGATAGGATCACTTATGTACCTTTCAGTAGCTACTAGGCCAGATATCACATACGCCGTGAATTTTTTAAGTCAATTTAACAACAACCCAGGAAAAGAACATTGGCATGCTGCGAAAAGAATACTTCGATACCTAAAGGGGACCCAAGATCAAGGACTAATTTATACAAAAACAGGAAAACCACTCATCGCCTTTGTGGATGCAGATTGGGCATCAGATGTCAATGATCGAAAATCTCACACAGGTTTTGTATGTATACTAAGTGGTTCTGCCATAACCTGGGAATCACGAAAACAACATAGTGTAGCTCTATCTTCAACGGAGGCGGAATATATGGCTCTATCTGAAGCCGCCAAAGAAACCGTCTATCTGCGCCGTTTCCTGAAAGAGCTGGGTTACAGCATAGAAAGTCCAACAACAATATACTGCGACAATCAAGGAGCTCAGAAAATTACAAAGAACTCAGTGTTTCACTCACGTACAAAGCACATAGACATTCGCCATCATTTTGTGCGTGAAGTATATGAACGCGGCGAACTGGATGTGCAGTACATACCTACCAGTGAAATGGGAGCTGATATGTTAACCAAACCCCTGACACCTGTTAAACATCAGAACTGCTGTACAATTATAGGACTGAATAGTGTCTAATATGTATTTTGTTTTACTTTCAGGAACAGGAGAATCAACGTCGAAAGGGGGTATGTTGGCACCCGCCGTTGATTCCCCTGGCGCATGCGCATAATAAGCAAGCTCTGTGCTGCGTAATATTTTTTCCAGAGTGAGTTAACCAAAGTCTGTGGTGAGTATCGGATGCACGCGAGAAGCGCTAAGTACTATGTAATTCATGTATCTTACTTATGTTTCTACGTCTTCAAAGCTTAAATAAATGTTTGTCCTGTAGATGGAAGTCGTCATTTTTATTCTACAGTTTTATTATCGATTTCATATTTTGCAAAACTGTGACGAATTTTTGATTGACAAACTCGGGGACTTCGAAGTGAGCAGGAGCAACGTTATACAGAAAAAAAAAAAAACATTTTTATCTCCAGCGCATGAGACTCTGTATCGGAAGCTCTAAAGCTCATAAATAAATCACAATATTACTCTTGAATTGAATTTTGTGATTTAAGTGCGAAGAACATGATATTTAATAAATAAAGGTAACACACAAAGTATTAAAAAAACGCCTCTTTGGACGTAATTTAAAATCCGAAGCCTTTCATATTTTATTTTTTTTTTAATTTTTATTTGAAACTCAAATTGTACATATTAATAAAGAGAATTATCAGCTATGCAAATATGTATGAAAACAGCAAAACGAACGAAGACTACAAGAACATTTGTCAAATTAATTTCAGAAGAGAATATCAAAAGTATGAACTTGGTAGTTTAAAGATCGTCGCGACAGAAGAAATTGAATAAAGTACCTTCAAGATATTGAATTTACTTCGATATTATGAATGACGACATAAATTCGCCATTTTCTGCATAAGTCCTAAAGTACAACTTCTTCAATGAGGACTCAAGAAAACTTTATCAGTATGACTGAAATAACATTTTATTACCAATGCTATATCTTCGATAACGATGTTCATAACGATGCTCGTGAATTCAGGTTTAATATAAGAGGCACATTACAGAAATCGTTGTTTTCTTTGCTTGAGATTAGAAGCTATTTTATTGCAAAGAAACAAGGAAAGCTATTAGTTAAGGTCATTTAATAAGAAAATATATGATTGAAATTTTAAATGTTGATTCCATACTCAAGATTCATTTATTCATTCAATGTCTAAAGTGACTTTTTCAAGCGAATGAAAATAGCAAGATTTGCATTATTTATTATTCGGGCTAAAAATAAATTAATAAGTAGCACATAAAAACTCATTTCTTTACTGTTGATCTGAAAGAATGTTTTGGACGCGTTATTATGAACTGATTAAATGACGATTATTTCACGTTTCCAGATTCAAATAAAATCAGTATGAATTCAATGTAGAGGAAAATGCCGGAGACGCTATGAATCAAGTTTAAAACAGTGTTTAGGCTAATAGAAAGTAAAAAGCATAGTTTGTACGGTTCTGCCCTACTTTAAATGATCATAGTACCGTAAAAATAGAGAGGTTTTTTTATCCTGTTGTAACTTTTATGTAGAGTAATAAAAACCCAATGAAGATTTAAAATAAAACTTTTTTATTTATTCGTCAACCTGACGGATACACGAAACTTAAGAATATATAAGAAAACATCACCTCCATAGCTTATGGGAAATTGAAGGTTCATTCACACTTGAGAAAAGGACAAATAAAAAAAGGACTTATTGAGAAAAGTGAACACTTGAAGGTTCATTCACACTTGAAGATTAAGCATGCAGTTGCGAATGAAATATTGTGCATTGCAACGTGTCAATAATACAGTCGCAATAAACACAGCCGAACAAACACAATAAGTTTTTTCCTACTAATATTTACGCTAAAACCATAGGTCCAGTCCACTTATTCATCAAAGTTAGGCTACATTACAGGGGTGCACAACTAAAATTTGTGAAGTGCCAGTTAAGAAATGTTGAAATTGCTGAGAAGCGTACTTTGCAAATAATAAACTGAAATCTATAGGGGTGTAAGTGTAAGGTATAGGTACTACAACCTATATAGTTTAATTTAAATATTTCAAAAACGTTTGCAGGCTTTCTAATTTAAGACAAGATACAGTTAATTAAATCAATAGTGAACAAAGTATTTTAATATTAAATTTGGAAATATATGTATAAATAAACAACAAAAAATTTTGAAAAATATATTTTCTAATTTTAACTAAAAAAAATAGAATATATTACTCTATGTGGTGTATTCGTCCGCTTCTTGGATAACAAATCCTCATAATTTGGAGTAAATTTGGAAGTTGCTGCTCTTAAAAGTCATTTCAAGGTTTATTGGTTAAGGATTTATCTATTTCTCTTTTTATTTAAATTCAGAATAGGAAATGCTTGTTCGCAAACATAAGTACTGCCGAAGAGACAAAATATTTGCTCTGCAATGTCAGTTACATCTGAAAAGGCCCTTTTGTCAAGTCTTTACATTTTGGTGAAATTTTGTAAGTGCGTTAAATATATTTTTTTGTTCTTGCAGGAAAACGACTTTTTAATTCAAATAAAAATTTTGCTTAAAACAACCAAAACGTATTCAATAAAACATGTTTGCGTTCATTTATTCCCCAGTATTACGCAGGAGAGTTCCAAAGACACGTTTACAGCCCTCGGAAAACTACGATAAACACGCGGAAACAATCAGCAACACAGCCTTCAGGCTACAAGGGGAAAGACAGCTTTAGGGCAAAGCACTAAAGTACAGCTCCCGACTCGGTTCGGTCGCTCTCAAGCCAATCTCTGAACTCAAAACACTACTACTGAACTCAACACATACTACTGAATTCAAGATGTAACTACTACGCGTACAGGCAGGATATATATAGCTTTAACCTAACTTCGAGAACGTTATCGACAAAACTATTCAGAATGCGTTCTAAAATGCTCTCACTCCGTCTACGGCATATCCCTTATTTTTTGCCAAATCGGCGATTTCTTTCCAAATCTGGTAACTCTACCTTTCTCTGCCACTTCCTGGTAACCCTAAACCCACTTTGCTGTGAAACTATCTTACCGCAGCTGGGCATTTCTCAACTAATTTGCTCAAAAATTTTATTAAAATATGACAATAATTTTTAAGATTTACTACTTAGGTTAAATATTTTCCAGTCTTCTGTTTGTTTCTTTTCATATATATTCGTTAAAATTAGAAGGTTATACAAATTAAAAGCGTGTAAAAGAGAGCCGAAAGCTAGATAGGTTGGCTGCAACGAATACTTGTAGAAGTGAATGCCTGCATGTTGGCTCAGGGAAAGTTATCCTCACATTTATCGGTGTGAGGTCACAGTCGTCACATTTAGTATACGAACGGGTAGAAAATAAAGTGCTTTGTTTGTAAGAAATAACCAGGTGCTATGATTGTGTGAAATCTTTTCTCGTAAAATTTGTTATTCTAAAACATTAATTACCTTAATCTCACATATTATTACACATATTATCTGATCATATCTTACTGAATTATTGTCGATAAGGTATTCAGCTAACTCTGCGATTCATAGGTTTAGCTTTAGTTTTTAATCCCTAGGAGTGGCTAAATAAAGTGTTATTTAGTTTAACCTGTCTGTACGAGATTTCTCTCAGCAGCAATTTCATACGGAAGAATCATAATTCGCCAACATAAAATAAATAGCTGAAAGTGAAGTATCGTTAGCTAATAGGAAGACATATAAGATTAGTTTAATAGCAGAGTTATAAAAATAGTAATTAATTTATGTATTATGAATTTATGGTTGATTTGAATCTTCCACAGAAAATTTATTATCCAGAAATATAGTAGAAATTTATGTTTAGAAGTAACGCCTTCTGGAATCTTGACCACACTTTAGTGAAATCTTCCATACATTTAAATCTGCGTCTACAATATGAAAATCACCGTACTCAATAGTAGTTATCATAAAATGCAAATGTATTGAAATACTCCGAATATAACAAAAGCTAATGACGAATCGTGACTGTTTCTCACAAAAAAGCACTCTTTAAAGTTTTTGAACTTTGCTGTATTTCAAAGATATCCACGCCTAGATAGATATCTATGCATGCATCTAATGAAACAGTTTTAAATGCAAAAATGAAAGATCAAAGTATTCAGTTCGTTATACAAGAGGTTAAATATTTGTGACGTTACTGAAAATTCTATACTATAAATCATCTTGGATAAAAGTAATTCTGAGAAACTGCAACAAAAATGTGCATATTAAAGAGATAAAACTCAATGCAGTACATTTGGAAAACCATGAGTTAATTTGTAGAAATAACGTTTTAAACATTAAATTAAATTCTTCTTCGACTGTAAGAGTAAAAATAATGCAACACAAACATGTACTTAGGAAAGAACAGTAGTAAGATATTCTATAATATTGTAGTTAAACTATAAAAAAACGAAGAAGCACCTGTGCCATTTACTGATCACAAAACAAGTACGAAACATTTCTCGAAAAGCTGAAGGTAAAATTGGATTAGAATTAGAATCATTAACCAGAAATGAAAAATTTCTAAGGATCTTTAATGCCTTTAGAAAATCTAATTTGGCAATCATGTATTTTTTGTTTCAATCACTTTAGCTTAGAGAAAAATAAAATGCAACTTTTTGACCAACAATGTTAGTCTCATAATCTTTAGTGAGAAATTACAAGGCTTTCCATATTTAACTAATGTGTTGGCAACGAAAGATGTAGCTACCCTAAGACATCGTTAGGAATGGAATCTTTAATTAATCAGCTGCAAATCCAATAAGTGGGACAGAAAAAAAATACCAAAATTTGTAATAAGGTAATTTTAAAACTAATCGATGGAAACAATCGAATGCTACTGAATTTCTATAACCGAACGTTTTTAATTGCCTAAATCTTCTGTCATCTGCAACCACTTTTAAATAAAAATAAGGGGATGAGAAAGAAAGTTCTGCTTAACCTTCGAAACCATAGTACTGGAAATTTACTCACGTTGCACCGACTCCTGTTGTTTATTTTTAGCTGCTTTAGCATTTATTTCTGGGTTATCACCCTTCGAGGCATAAAATAATATCATCAAGCGAACAACTGAAATATGGCTTTTTGAAACCATTAAAAGAATATGACTGTTATGAAAGATGGTGCACGATGTAAACGGATGCTGCTTTCAAAAACCTAAACTTACTGCCTTTGTCAGAATACCTCAGGCAAGGATGTTTTCATAAATAAAAACGCTACGCAGCCACATTTTTATCATATTGCTCGTTTCGAGCTCTGTTATAGCTCGTGACGTTTGTTAGTTGATAATGGCTACTCGAGAAAATCATCTGCATCGTAAATGGTGTCATAAACAGTTATAAATGGTACGCATTATCAAAAACATGTCCTTGCAGGGTTGATCGTCAAAGCAATTGTATTGAATCCGTAACAGTTGTACTGAGTGTTTTATTTATCATGCTTATTTTTAAATACTTCAAGAGAATAAATTGGCGTGCTTATTCTTTTAAACTTAGCGAAAATGTGCTTTTTCAGTAACAGCAAATTTTGTTGTTGTAATATATCCAAACTGTAAATGTCTATATGGTAACTCTGCATCAGCAAAAACATCTTACAAATCGTTGATGCAATACTTTGCATTCTAATTGGGTTCTCATCAGTAAAAATATTTTAAAGAATTTTAAGCTGTTATTAATGCTGTAATAATTAGGTATTTTGTATGATCACTTTGATCTGTAAAACTTTTTCTGTGTTTAAGAGCATTTTGCATCATCATACTTTATATATAACTGAAAAGGTTTTGTATTACCAGTGATAAGAACAACAATGTTCCCATAATTGATGCAAAAATTTGCAGGGAATTTCAATTGAAGTTTTTTTCATCCTGCAAGAAATGCCGTGTCTGTCCAAGCATGGATATTAACAGCATGTCTGAAGAAGATTCTTGGAACTTGAACCTTAACGATTTATAAAACTAGAAATTTTTAATCATATCCCTTACATAACAGATAAATACATAAAGGGGTTGTACTCAGTCAAAGGCCAAATCAGAAATAAATACAAAAGCTGATCGGTCGATGTGTTTCTGATTTCGGCATCCTCCTAAATGAAACATAATCCACATTGGGTTTACGAAATAATCATCGTACAAGAGAGTTTGTCGTTTATGCATGCCACAATCTATGATCTAATACTTTCTTTTCTCACACCTGGCATCAGTGACCTTATTGCTCTTTATCGCGTGTTATTTCGGGATGACTGTCGCTTATGTGCTGTGATTAATGCTCCTAATCTGAACATAGTCTAAATGAGATCTACGAATTCATTGCATCAAATAAAAGGATATGTTTGTACTTGTTGTTGTCCACCATCTTGGACATTTTATAAGTAAGAAAAGGAGTTCACACAACCTCATACCAGTTTCGATAGAGAATCTTTTAACACCTTCCCCTTCCATCAGTATTTCGAGGGTGCTTTCAATTCGATGGTGTTTTAAGTGCATTTCTGTTATAAAAAGCTGTATATTTACAAATATCCATGACTTCTGGTTGGCCTGTATTGTTGGGTTCGGTTACTCATTTTATATGATTTCTGATTCCAGAGAAAGTTCAACCCGGCTGGCGCCGTTTAAGTCCTGTATTTATCAAGGCGGAAAATGACTCCGTTGTTTAAGATGGAATGGAAATAGAAATGTATCGCAATATTGGTAAATAAATATAATGCAATGCAGGCTTTTGCCTAACACTATTTTAGGTGTTAATTTCTAACTTGTACGGAATTTTCGCCTTCGTTGCTGCGTGCATTCTTGGGGTGATTCAAAAGCACGTCCGGCTAAGCACCAGAAGGTCCAGAGTTCGAATTCCGGAGAGAGCACTGCACAACTTTCATACATCCAACAAGGCTGATGTCTAGTTCAACAAGCCTAATGATTCCACGAACTGACGAAACTATTCACCGCAGATTATCCAAAACGATATTTTCGTTACAATTAGTTTTCTTAGAAAGGGAGTTCATTCATAATATTATTATTAAAAGAATTTTTTTTAATTTGCTATAGCAAACACTTATGTAAAAATTGAAAATACGTTATCTCCTTTCCTTTTTCCTAAAAATTGTTTATTCACTTGTAATATCAAGACAAAAACAACTGCATTGAAATTGCCATACCATAGTCTATTTATCGAGATAATAACTTTAAAAAATGGTTTCGAGAATTGGAAAAATGTAAGTTCGTCTACGAAATAATAATTCATCCATGAAAGTTTTGCAATATTATCAGAATAATACTTCAAGCTCGTCTGGAAAATATAGAAATAATAGTAAATAATGAATGAAGTTTTGATTAGTTTTTCGTCTCCAAATAGAAAAATTTTAATCATATTTACTTACTGAAATGAAATTAGCATTTGAAATATATTTAGTTCTAGGATAAGCATTGAAATTGAATTTTATTTTTTATATGGAAAGATAATCATTTCGTAGAAACATATCGAGCTGTTAATTCGGTTTCAAATTTTAGCAAGAATGTATCTAAAAGCATTGGTTGAAAAAAGACATATCTCATCCATTTTCTTCCTTTGTAAATGTCATAATAGAAAATATTTCAAAATTGTTGAAAACTAAAAAAAGGCCTTCAAAATACGTTGCGGATCCTTGATTCCAGTTTAAAAACTCGTCAGATAAAGTAAGCGTTATGTGACTCTTGGTCGTATGATGTACTTCAATAAAATATCCAAAACTTTATAAATTTATGCAATACAAATGCAAAAAACAATTAAAATTAAGAAGTTTTAAGCTTTACTATCAGCCGCGTACAAAAGAAAGATTGCAGTTTTCGAAATTTTCTTTAATTTACTGAATATCTTTCAAATAATTATTTCTGTAATGTGCAAAATTAATGTAAATGCAATATCAACTTCTATGACTTAAGCCTTTTTTTACGCGGAGAAATGAAAACAAAATTGTTGGTTTTAGGAATTACGAAGAGGATTGGGATTCACTAAATAAACATAAACATTTTATCTCCATGTAAAGTACTGCCGCGTACTATATTCTGATTTTTTTGCGGTGTATGTGTTTGTGTCAGACTTCTTTGGACTGTTAGAACACTTACAATTATTCTCTCAAAGCTTAAATCACAATTAAGCCAGCTTAACCTAAGACAACCGTATGTTTTCAGGCCCTACGTAACTCTTTCAGTAATACATCACATACACTTTTCCACCTGAAAAACACGTTACATATTACAAATGCGATTTGACTATTGCATGTTTAGATCGATTAATCAGCATTTATTATGCCTTCATGAAAAAAAGCAATTTGCTGACTATTGTATTTACTTATGTTGCATTATTGTACATATGTCCATTACAGACACATTTGAATTTCGATATAATATGCCATACTGGTTCAAATATAAGACTTTCAGGTTTTTTAACGTTTCACGTGTTAGCTTTATTTATTCAATATCATGCTCTTCGCATCTAAATCATAAAATTCAATTCAACGGCAAAATCACAAAATAATTCAAAAAGAGCATATCTTTAGAATTTCCGATGCACAGTCCTCGAGCTGGAGATAAAAACGTACAGTGTTGTCATTGCTCGCTTTGAAATTGTTGAGTTTGTTAATCAAAAATTCGTTAAAGTTTTACGAAATCTGAACCTGATAATAAACCAAATTCCAAATCCAAATTTGGGCTTCCGGATGCCCATATTCTAGTGGAAGGTTGCGTTATTTAAAATTAGATGTCTCTAGGCGCCGTTGTTTTTTCAGAATACGAGAAACATACATACATACATACATACATTCATTTAGATTCTTCATTATTTAATTTCTTTAAATACAATAGAGGGTGATAACATTTGGGGGCAACAATTTGAAAAGTGACTCAACGCAAAATGCCTAAACGAAATTAACAGCCCTTCTGGGCAAAATTGCCCCTTTGGGCTGAACATCAAATTACCTTATTTCATTTTTGAAATTTACATGACGTAAGCACCCTACGGATATTAGGTATCAGATATTGAAATTATTTATCCTTTTTTATGGCGTATAGCATTCAAACTTAGAAGATATTTCTCCCGCCTTCTTCGCATGCCTTCGTGGTGTAGTGGTCTGCGCGCTTGACGCGTAACCGAGAGGTCCGTGGTTCGATTCCCGGAGAAGGCGTTGCTTATTTTTCACCTCTCCTGCTTCGTAATAATCTAATATCTCTACAAACTCACAAATGAATCTAAATTCGCTCAGAACATTAGCAGTTTCATTTCTCAAAATTATAGCTAACATGAATTTTTAACTTTAATGCTTAAAAACAGACTTATTTGATTAATCTTCGTCTCAAGGTATGATGTTAATATCATTTAAATATCTCTTCTTATTTTCAATACAACAAAAGCATCCATAACTCCATGTTATTACACTTAATTACATTAAAAATGCTTGCGTAAATTAAATGATATCAATAATAGCACTTAACTGATAATTCTTAGAAATTTTAGCAAGCATTATGCAAATGTAAAAGCATTTTAAAAGTTAATTTGTAAGGAAATATTACTGCCTCCCTTCTCCGTGCTTGTTGTCCTTGCATAAAAGCGTCCAGCTACAAATCTAGAAATAGGTGTTAAATGCAAGCGAAGACATAGGTGATTTGTCTTGTTTTTCGCTCCAAAATACCTAAGTGTCTCTGCAAAATGACCAAAATGTCGTAATCTAAATATAATTTTGAGAAATGAAACTAAAAATGTTCTGCGCAAATCTAAATGCTCTTGTGAGTGTGAACACTCTATAATAAAAAAATAAATTCACTATAATAAAAAAGATAAATACATTTTATGTTTGGTTCATAATATCATTAGGGTATTTATCTGATATAAGTTTTAAAAATGTCATTAGGTAATTTTTTGGATCTTTTATTGGCTTAAGATTTTAAAATCTTCGAAGCTGCTAAGTCAAACCTACACAGTACGAAATTGTAATTTTTTGCATGACCCGATTTCGGGGAAACTACTGTGCTTCCAATGCAGCAGATTTGATTATACAATGGAGTGAGAACTACGAAACACAGAATCAAATGATTTGTTATTCTTCATAGTACGCGATCAAGCTGCAAATTCGTAAAAGTAATAATAGTCTAGCAAATAATAATGTACATCAAGAAACATATCACATAATATAATACAAGATATAATACTATGCGTTCTACAATATTAGTTATTAATAAATTTCGGAAAACCACCAAACGAATGTTGACAACATCTTGCTTTTTCTAAAATTCTATTTGCTAACTTGCTTCTTCTAAACAACCCCGTGCACAGAATTTTGCATTTAGTTAATCGTTTTCATTGATCCACTGAAAGTCTGCTGTCGCGGATTCGAAAGCTAAGCACAGAATAAACGTTAATGTAAAACGCACAACATTCAGCATTGATGTGATATAAAGGTTTTCTTTGGTACCGCCAATTTTCCAGACAGATGTGAAGATTAATGGATAAGAATATCGAAAATGTTTGACAATTGATGCTGAAGAGGAATTATTATCCGTCATTTCCAATGACAGACCATGAACTTAGTATCAGTAAAGACTTAATTCACAAAATAGTCTGGAAAAGCTTGGGAAACGAAAAATCTTTTCTTGTTGTGTGCCTTCCCCACTGACTGCAAAACTTATTTTATCCTCGAATTTAATTACAGATATATTTCTAACTCACTCAATTTAATTCTAACTTCGCGGCAAGGAAACAAATGCATAAAAACTCAAAGCATCTTCGTTAGAAACTAGAAAATACAAAATAACCCGTTACACCAAACACATTTTAAACCGCAATTTTGACAATTAAAATTAATATTTGTACGCAAAAACAAGCAATTCTGCCAACGGGAAGGCAGACAAATTTTTCAGGGCACAAAATTCCAAGCTTACTTTTCGTCCCACTCGGCAAAAAGGAACTGAAATTGCTGCGCAAATGACCTAATTAACTACTTTACCTAGAGTTCTTTTCTATTCTAGTGTTCCAAATAATGTTAACAAATGACGACTTCGTTAGGTTTAACTCCACTTAAGCTTTCAAATTGTGAATAATTTTACAATTATTACATGCAGATTAACTAAAGTCATAAAAACTTAAGGAGTGTTGGAAGCCAAAAATCTTCAAAAAATGGTGATTTGGGATTTTTTCATTTTCAAATTCTCTACACTTTTAGCTTTCTAAAAATACTATACTTTAATCTCTATGAGAATTAGAACTTTTAAAAAATCTAGTTTAATTTTATCATCTAATGCTTTGATAAATGAGGAATTTTACGTAAAAACGCGTTTTTCTCCAAACGTTATGTTTTTATACTCGATGTACCTTTTCTCAGGAACTACAACTCCCAGGTACCTAAAATTTTTATGGCTTATTTATTATATTTTCTAATATTTACTGAAGTGAGCTTTTTGTGATAAATTAAGATAAAAATATTTCACAAATTTTTTTGCTTGAGAAAAGTGCTAAATTTTACTATGCCTAATATAATAGTCTATAAATTAGTCTAAAATTCAAAATGTTTCAAAAGCTCATTTCAGTATAATCAGATAAGTGTACATTAATTACACAAAAAATTTCAAGAGTATATCTACAGCAGATTTTGAGAAAAGGTACATCGAAAATGGCCAATTTAATATTGTCGGTATAGGGGGTTCCGACACCCTTTAAGAGCTCTCCATTTTACAGTCCGTTTGCGAAACAGAAACCTTTCTTCTGTTCGTATGTAGAGATGTCAGACATAGACATGGTTCAAATGGATTCGAGAGCTGTCAAAATGGGTATTTTCGTTGAAATATGATACCCGAAATTGTTCGCGATTAGAATTGACGCTTTCCTAATGACAAATGACATTCATCTGTTCTGATAAAACCTTCATTCCGCATGCAAAAAGTTTTAGTTTTCAAAATTCCGAGTAAAGATCATACTGGTGACCTTTCTTCATTGGAAAAGAATAATTTGAAAAGGTAAGTTTTTTCTGACGGATAAGTGGTGTGCTTTACATATTATGAGGATGTAATGGAAAGACTTTTAAAACATTAGGCCTGAAAACCTCAGCTGAATAGCGGTTTCCCGTGCAATAATATTTCGTTAAATTATTCCATCCTCATCTAGCAGTTTCTAGCAGAGAAAAGCGTGAAATTCCTGTACCCTTTTATTCGCCAGAATTGGCTTCTGTTGGCTACTTTCGCTTTCCTTAAAGCTTTATCTTACATTCTCTTTTCTCCTTGTTCGAATTATCAGCCGCAAGGGAGCTACATTCGTGGTATTGAGGAGATTCTTTAGTAACCGTAGATTTTAAATATTACTCCAAAGCACAAGTTCTACGAGGAAATCAAGCTGCTGTGTCAACGTGCCAAGCGTTGCATTTACGTACAGGGATGGTACATAAAATGCAACAGTAGAAAGAAGATTCTTTTCTTTAACTTGTCCCGCAAACTTACTCGTAAGTTAATATAGATGTATTTTGTAATATTAGCTCTACGCATATTAAGTTCCGTGAAATGGAAACGGAGGAAGATAAATTTAACTGGAATCCTGAATTAAACATTACATTCTCAACTACGGATTGTAAACCACTGAACTTTGCTACGGAAGTCAATATTGCTATCAGTTCTCTATCCTACTGAGCTTAACATTGGCATTAGAGTAATAAATGAGCTTGGAATGTTCGATTAGTCAATTAAGCCAGGAACACAGAGGTTTCCGGCAGTTAGAATTAGGCTTAATTAATCCGGAATACATCTGGAGACTTACAACCGGAATGCTAATGTAGTATTTGATTTGCAAAATGTTTTCAAGTCCAAATATCATAATTTTATTAAGGTATTTTTAATAAATATTTATTAGCATAAACTGGAAATTTTCTCAGAAGGGCTATTAATTTCGTTTTGGCATTTTGCGTTGGTTCACTATAAAAGGCATTGCACTTTTCAAATTGTTGCCACACAATATTAAAGCCCTGCATTATATTTAAAGAAATTAAGTAATGAAGAATCTGCATAAATGTATGTATGTTTCTTGCACTGTGAAAAAACAACAGTACATACAGACATCAAGCATTGAATAACGTAGTCCTACATTCGAATATGGTTATCTGGAAGCTCAAATTTGGAATTTGTTTTATTACTATTTTCATATATTGTAAAACGTTAATGAATTTTTGATTAACAGACTCAACAATTTCGATGCGAGCAATAGCAACACTGTACAAAAAAAATTTTCTCCAGCTCGCGAGATTGTGTGTCGGAAATTCTAAAGATACGTTCTTTTTAAATTATTTTAGATACTGCTGTTGAATTGAATTTTATAGTTTAAGTGCGAAGAACATGATATTTAATAAATAAAGGTAATACACAAAATGTTAAAAGAAAGCCATTTTGGGAGTAATATAAAATCTGAAAGCTTTCAAATTTTTGTTGTTTTATAAATAATTATTAGACGTTTTATGAAATTTTGCGGTGTGAATTTTATAATATTTAAGCATTTTTATTACACAAGCGTTTATCTGTTGTTACAAGTGCTACTATCAGAAATGCTCCGATTTATTTCAGCTCATAATCTTAAAATACGTGCGCACACAAAAAGCATTTTATTTTCCCTCCATATCTTTAATTATTTACTTACAAATAAATATACCTTATTTAAATTTAGTTCTTCTCTTCCAAGCCGCAAATGTAAGTGCTAGAAATATAGTAACCACAAAAAATGGTAAATTAAAGAATTGATAAATTCGGTCAAAAATGTTCAGTGCATTTTAGAAAACAAAAAATATTCTTTTCCTTCAGCAACCAATTATTCTTAAAGAAGCACTCAAATTAAATTTCTGTAAACAAATAGGCGATGGCTATTTTTAAAAGCACTATCTGAACAAAGTTAAAGCACTAAATGTCTTTGCAAGATAGAACATATTAGGGCTCATTAATGAGAATTAGAAATAGGAAGTTTGTAAATTAAATGTATTTACTATTTAATGGATTTTGAAAGTTCTCTCACTTTCTAACCAACTGCTTAAAATATTTCTTTAGACGTGATTTTTGCATTCGTAAATAACTGCCTAATTTTATTAATAAATATTTCTGTTGGTTTTCAACCAACAATGCTACACGATTCCTCTTTCATATTTATTTTATCTACTTTCTTCATCTATTTTACCTAAACAGAGCGTTGTGACATTTGCTGTGTTATATTTGTGATGATATTTTGCGTTCGCAGTTTTAACATAAATTTCGTTAGGTAACAGCAGTTAAAAAATACTTTTTTATGCTTGCTAATGCCTCAACAGTACTTAATAATAGTAAAAAAATGGTTTATTGTTTTGATTTTTGTCCTTTATGAGGTGAAAGTAAATTTGTAGATTGCTTTTAAAAGTCTACCAGTTTTAACTGAATTTTTACCACTTTTTTATCATTCGTAGCAACATTCTTCTCCAACTAATTTCATTGCGCTTTAATTCACACTGATGTTCATTACACTAATTCATTAGGACGGAATATTGAAACGGCGGAGCATTTTGCTTGCTTGACTTTCAAAACCATGAAAAAGAAATAAAAAAATAAATAAAACTACACTTTTTGAGTTCATATTAAAAGAATAAGAAACACAGTTAGAAGGAGTACCCATCATAGCGAAGTTTGCCAAGCGGTAAATTCACTGAACACTGGTAATTCGATCCGAGGTTCGATTCCCGCGAACTGGCTGATTGCGTGGGCGTTTTCGTGGTTTTCCTCATGTGTAACCTCCACGAAGTCATTCCTCCTGCGCGAAAGCATCCGTCCCTTCCGTGTAATGTCTAAGGGCGGAGCACGTAAATAATAATAATGGTGAAGTTTAAGAAAATTTTAAAATATATAAATGAAGTTGTCTAGTTTCTCTCTTCGTTTCTCTCTTCACGGCAGTAAAAGCGATATAATGTCCTGACGCTTTTGTTCGTCATACTGAACTTCAGCTTTACATTCGTAAACTTCTACAAGGATAAATTTTAGCAGAATTAAATAGTTCATATGACTATTGGAAAGCCGAGGTATAGTTTATCGAAAGCTGAAAGAGCTTACTAAGATTTTGAAAATAAGTTACCGACTTGGCTTAATAATACAATTAAATGAACAGAAAAAATAAAATTCATTCAATTTATGAAACTCAAATGCTAGAAGAAGATTCCATTTAACGAAATTACAGATATTGAAATAAGACAATGTTTTCGCAAGAATGGTCAAACCTTTCTCACTAGTGCAATTCTAAAGGCGACTGTAATTTCAAATTACTGTAAACGTAAACTGCCAAAACTCTTCGTTACCCTAAATAACCTAAAGCGGGTGTCCCCAACCTTACGCCCATGGGCACGAATTCGCTCAACAACGGTCTTACGTCTGCCCGCTCTTGTCTGATCACAATGAAAATAATATTTTTAAGTTTTCAATAAAGTGGTACAGGCATTTATAGGAATCTCCGTTTATAAACTACACATTTTAGTGAAATACGGAACTGGCTCTTAAGAATTTATGATTCTTATGGCATTTCCTTTCAGAAACTTTCTACTTCGGGACTTCTATTGCTGTCCTTTAAATGTAACATTTTTTATACTTAGTAATTGATTAGAAATATATAAGCGTATTTGTTTAAAAATATGTGTTTATAATTATATGTTCATCATTTTAAATGGTTTCACCAAATGTCCCGGTATGTTCGGGATTATCCCAACTGGAAGGCAGGGTCCAAGCGTCCAGGAAGTTTGCCCTTTTGACCCGGTTATTTGTTAAAAATGTTTAAAAAATGCTCATTGTTTTCAAAAACGAATATCACAAAATCAAAGTACAGATCTCGACTTACAGATGAACACCTGGATGATTGTGATATCATCATACTCCTTAATTATGAAGCCTATGAATAATAGCCTCCAATGGCCTATGAAATACATTGCCAAATACAATATTGTCTTGATGAATTCTGAAGAATTTTTATAACAAGGACTGTAAACCAAAGAATTTGTAAACTTTTTATCTGTGCTGTTTAGTAATTATCTACTTTAAGTACGCATGCAGTCAATAATATTTATATCTTAAAATGTTACTTTTTGGAATCATATTTTTATATATCATATATATTATTAGCTCTGTCAACCTATAAACTTATCAAGACCTGAAGATTCCTGAAATAAAAGAACAGATCTTAATAATTTCGCACAAATTCTTTATCCAAGTTCAGAATTCACCATATAATGCTATTAAAAATCTCGCAAACTATGATCCAACAGAAGAAAATCTGGTTAAGCGACCACGTTCTATTCATCACAACTCAAAGTGGTGAAAGTGTACATATTGTAAATAGTACCCAGTATTTAATTGCATTTCATATACTCAAGAATTCGTGATATGATTAACTATTTTTGTGTTGAGTTTTAAGTGTATTTTTATTATCTGGCAAAGCCAAATTACGGACTTTGTGAAGAGTAATTTGAAATAGCCTTATGGACTATTATTTTTCGTCTTGAAATCGCTTAAAAGATTATCCTGCAACCTGACTTACTCTCCGTATCTCATGTTCATTTCAGTCACTCAATTCCTCACTGCAAATAGCACGCACCCAGCACCTGCTCAAAAATTTTTCGAATGTTTCTACATCTACAAAAGTATATCAATTTATAATTTCATGACTACCTTCCTGTATGACATTGCCACATAGACCATTCTTTCGCCTAAGGGCGCGGTGCTAAGCACCTCTGATTTATCTAAACAAAAGTGAGCGGCCTCCGGCCTTACTTGATATATAGGTTAAAACTCATTAGTAGTTGACACCTTGAACCGAAAGTACTCTCTTGATCTTGATCTTGACCTATAAACTTACTTTGGAAGAATAAATGTGCCCGCCACCATACCGCTATTCTAGAATATGCTCTTAGGTATAAAAAGGTTGGGGATCCCTTCCATAAAGGCTCTTTCTTAAAAGTAAATAATTTGTTTTTTATTATTTACTGAGAAACATGTATGTAAACTCGTTTATCTAAGAAATATGAACGTATCTTTTTAACAAGAGCAATAAATATTATAAAGTATGTATTTATAAAATTTATCATTCATTGCTAATTATTAATATTTACCAATAAATGTGATTGTTACGGTTCTTTAACCACAGTTACCAAAAAATGCAGTTAGACGGCAATTTTTATTGCTAACTGGATTTATTAAATGAAACCTAACAAGCAAATTTTGGCAAATTCTTTATCATATCGAATTGCGTTTGAAGCTGTAATGACCAAGTGATCGACTAGAGAACACCCATTCTTAAAAGTAGTATTAAAAACATGATATATCCTCCGTAAGATGATCACGACGGTTTTTATTTTAAGCAATTGTCGCAATGAAAGGTTTCAATGTAAACGTACTTTTTTGATAAAGTAAACATAAATGAACAGAAAAAAGCTATTAACCATAATAATATTTAACATAACTCAGTTGCATCAAAATCACTTATATATTCGTTTCTGAACATTTCTAGCTAATTATATGCACAGCGAATAGAAACTTCAAGATAGTGAATGTACACTGCATAAAAAAGAGCGACAGTTCTATATCTCCCGTTCTACAGGCCTATTGACGAAATTTAAATTGCGTTTTTCATGTCTCGAAAGCGCGATTTCGGATATGTATTATATTTATATATAGCGTTGCTTTAATATAGATATTTTGACACAAAATCGGACATTTTTCTGAAACGACATGCCAATTATTTTCCATATTTCGATTCTACTACTCAAAATATGCCTAAATATCAAATTTTGTAAAATCTGGTGCGAAATTTACGAAGAAATTCAAAAATTTATCTTGGTGCATTTTTTTTTATTTTGCGCCAAGGATAATGCACATGGGAAACCTCTTAATTTATGGCAACTTATCTTCCTTTCCCTTTTTTTTCATTGTACACGAGCGGGGAAAAAGTCATCGTTCATACTTACAAATAATTTTAACAAACTACGTAAACCATATTTGGCGTTATTATCGCTTATAGCATAATATGCCAAATTTCAAAACAAGCCAATATGTGAATTCAGATATATTTTAGAAAATTTTGAATAAAAAAACTCTAATTTTTTGCAGGTGTGCCTAGAAATATATCTATTTTCAGATGATTATAGTAATGTTATAGGTTATAATACAAAAATTGTTTCGGAAATTATTTAAAAGTACAAATTTTTAAAATAAATCAAAAATCTCTGCGAATTATATTTTTATTTAGCCTAAATTTTGAATTTTGGAAGAACGAATCAGGTAAGTATAATAAAAAGAGATATTAAAAAATATATATCAAATTCAATTAATATTGAGGAACTGAAATTTTGAGAGTTACGTTTTTAAGAACTACTCGTACGATTTTTACCAAACTTGGCAGTTTGGCATATTTTGAGTCGTAAAATCCAATATGAAAAACAATGGCACGCCATTTCAGAAAAAGTCCAATTTTGTGTCAAAATACCTATATTAGAACTATGAGGTATTCCTCCCGCATTCTTTGCATACTTTCATGGTTTAGTAGTCAGCACGCTCGACGTGTATGTGAGAGGTCCGTGGTTCGATTCCCGGCGAAGGCGTTGCTCATTTTTCAATCTCTTGCTTCAAAAATACCTAATATCACTACAACTGGCGCCCGAACTAAAAACGGCGGTGGATGATGATTCTTCACCACCGGGATTTGGCGATTGGGTCCCCAAAACCCAAGTCGCCCTTTAAAAAGGGGAGCATATAAGGTATTTCTTAATTCTCCCGCCTTCTTTGCATACCTTAGAGAGGTCCGTGGTTCGAGTCACGGCGAAGGCGTTGCTCATTTTCCATGTCTTCTGCTTTCTAAAAATACCTAATGTCAACAATGAACAATGCTATGCATAAATCAACAACAATGAACAATGCTATATAACAATATGCTATCTAACAACAATGAACAATGCTATGTATAAATCTAATACATATTCTAAGTCGCGCTTTCGAGATATGGAAAACGCAATTTGACTTTCATCAATCCCCTAGTAGAACGGGATATTTTTTCCCGCAGTGTACATGTACTTTAGTATAAAAATGGACAATGAAACTCATCTAAGCAATTAATCATTAATTTTACACGAAACGTCCAAAAAAACGCTAATAAAACATTAAAGCTCTTGAAAATCATACATAATGAAGATGTCATGACCATGCGTAACGGGTTTGAACAACATATGACATTCAAATATGTATAAAATTCTTGACATTGTGCATTTCGGAAATTAAATTGTCACACATCGCATATTGTTAGTTTATTTATCATCCCTTATGAGAAATCTCAGAATTTGGGAATAGAATCGGGATTGGCTGTACATATGTTGAGTTCGAGATTAGGTAACAATTCGGAAAGCAAAAACGAAAAACAAGGTACTGAAACAAGAATTATAAGCATGCAATTAAATATGAGGCTCAACAAAAATGAAAACATAAGGGAACTTTTTTATACGAAGTATAATGACAAAGTTTATAAAAAAATTGCTTAGCGTTATAAAACATTCTTTAGAATTTTTTTTTTTTTTTAATTAATATCTGTATTTGTTTCCTTAACTTCTGTCTTCAGATTCCTTTTCCATTCGAAAATGTTAAAAATTTATTTTTTATTTCATGTGCCGTTAAAAATTCTTCCATAAGCTGAGAAGAGGTTTTGCGAATCTAATATAACTTCATAACTAGCTTATTACTTCGGGAAAGGTTCTTAAAAATTCAGTACCTAAACGTTTTGAAGCATTTTGAAAATTTCTTAAATGAAGAATTATTTTTTAATTTATGTTGAGAAAAGTAGAAAAACCATTGAATTCATAAAACGAATTGCCAAATCCATATTTGTTGAACCGGCATATGACTGTAATTATCCATATGTTTGTAAGATATCCAATGTTTTATTTCTTCTCAAAGGATTTTCAACGTTTGCACCTGTAAAACATATTTTTTAGCAAGCATACAATGTATGCTGGAAAAACTACCCACACGGGAGAGGTTGAAACAAAGATGGGATTACGGGACTCGAATGGAAACTTTGACAACCCCAAGTACTTCTACACCCATCGGCCATCGTCCCGTGGATCGGAGGATAGGAAGACGCATGCGCAGAGAAAGGCGATCGTTTGGCAAGTCGCGATAGTTGAAGACGCGCGGCCCTTCGATTCGGGAATAAGGGGACTAATATTAAACATCTTTAAAGTATTATTTTGATAAGTTTATACGTAAAACTTTTGTATTTTTCAGAGGTTTTCGACGTAATAAGATTTGGGTCATACATCATCGATCGCACCCGTACCGTAGCCCGCGTCCTTGGTATGACCTTGGTGGCAAAGTGCCAACTTTTGGGAAAGTCTTCGTTTGGGATCTTTTCGCCACTTTATAATCCTTTCCAATTCTTCTGTCCCAGATGAAAAATTGTATTTCCGATAGAGACTCATTACCCGGAATTTGTAAAGTTATTCATCGCAGAAGTTTTGGCAACAGCTGAAAGGAGGAGGATCATAAGGAGAAATAAATGATTCTCTGTTAGAATGAGAAACTTGCATAAGTAACTTTTAAAAAGTAATGTTAAAATATGCAAGATTTAGATTCATTTATGGAACTTAAGGTAATTTAATTAATTTTTAAGTTACAAAACGTGACACATAATATATGTTTTGAAAAATGTCAGTTTTCCATCACCAGAATGTATATTTTGACCATTTCAAAAGTGAAAAGTTCTGAATTATTTTTTTCCATACAATTTGAAAATTCTATATCACATTATATTGACTGAAGCTTTATTTAGTTAGGTCTAAGTTAACGTTTTGGGAGTAATTCAAAGACATTCTAATAGCATAGAAACTACTTTCGCAATTTTTTAATGTTCGTACTTGTTTAGTATCATATAAACAGCATGTTCAAACCTAGAGCTAAGCAGGATTTAAATATTTCTTTAAATTTTGAATAATGTATTTCTCCAGCCGAATATGGGCATCTGGAAGTCCAAATCTGGAATTTGGAATTTCTTTTATTACCTATTTCATATTTTGTAAAGCATGTATGTGTTTTTGATTAAGAAACTCAACGATTTCAAAGCGAGCAATGGCAACACTGTACGGAAAAATTAAAAAATAATCTTATGTCCAGCGCGAGAGACTATGTATTGGACATTCTAAAGATATTTAATAAATGAAGGTAACACACAAAACGTTAAAAAAACGGCGCTTTGGGAGTAATATAAAATCAGAAAACTTTCAAATTTTTTTCCAATTTCATACTTTGTAAACCTTTAACGAATTTTAACAAACTCAACAATTTTAAAGCGACCAATGTGAACACTGTACGGAAAAACATTTTTATCTCCAGGGCACAAGACTGTGTATCCAAAATTCTAAAGATATGCTTTTTTAAAATTATTTTGTGATATTGCTGTTGAATTGAATTCTATGCTTTAAGTGCGAAGAACATGATATTTAATAAATAACGGTAACACAAAGAACGCTAAAAAAAGTCAATTTAGGAGTCATAAAAAATCTTAAAACTTTCAGATTCCTTTCTTTATTTGTTTTTAATTTTTAATAAAATGTTTCCTTTTGTTAAAAAATTATTGTCTGTCACCTGCATTTAGATTGTTTATTAAGCTTGCGTGCAATATAAATTTGAGTGCAGTGACCTACTGCATTTACTTTCAGTAACAGAATTTCTCAAACCCAAAATCGATATAAAGAATTTTCTCAGACTAATGTTAATTTTCATTGTCTCTGCAAGAGGTAGTGTTAATAAAACGTAATTTTATTTTATTTCCGATCTTTGTTTTCGGAAATTTTTTAACGTCAATATAAAATGCGCAGAAAAATAGTCTCTTGAAGCCAGAACGTTTAACAAAGCAGTAATTAACAGGTAAATATTTACACTGCAAAAAAAAGGGGGGACATTTCTATATCTCCCGTTCTACTGGGCCTATTGACGAAATTCAAACTTCGTTTTCCATGTCTCGAAAGTGCGACTTACGATATATATTAGATTTATATATAGCATTGCTCTAACATAGGTATTTTGACACAAAATCAGACTTTTTCTGAAATGACATGGCAATTTTTTTCCATATTTCAATTCTAAGACTCAAAGTATACCAAACTGCCAAGTTTCGCGAAATTCGCACGAGTAGTTTTTAAATAATTAACTCTTAAAATTTTAGCTCCTCAATGTTAATTCAATTTGTTATGTATTTATTAATATCTTTTTTTATTACACTTACTTGATTCCTTCTTTCACAGTTCGAAATTTAGGTTCAGTCCAAATAAAATTCCCCCATTTTTTATTATTTATTTTTAAAATCTGTATTTCTAAATAATTTTTATAAATTGCTTTAAACAAATTTTGTGTTATAACCTATAACATTTTTACAATCAACTTGAAGTAGATATATTTCTAAGTATACCTACAAAAAATTAGAGATTCTTATTCAAAATTTCGGGAGGTATACATGAACTTATATATTGGCTCGTTTTGAAATTTGCGTATTTGTTGAAAGCGATAATAACATCTAATGGGGTTTACGCACTAAACTATTTGAAAGAAGAACAATGTGACCGTTTTTTCACTCCTACACAATGAAAGGGATAGGAAAATAGGTTGCCACGTATTAAGAAATTTGCCAAGTGAATTATTCTTGGCGCAAAACTAAACAAAATCACCAAATTAAATTTTTGACATTCTCCGTAAAAATCGCACCAAATTTTACAAAATTTAATATCTGGGCATAATTTGAGTCGTAGAATCAAAATATGGAAAACAATTCGTATGTTATTTCAGAAAAAGACCCATTTCGTGTCACAATATCTATCTTAGAATGATGTTATATATAAACGTAATATATATCCTATATCGCGCTTTCGAGATATGTAAAACGCAATTTGAATTTCGTCAATCGGCCGAGTAGAACGGGAGAAATAGAACTGTCCCATTTGTTTTTTGCACAGTGTACTTACAAGTAGTTTACAATATCCCTAAGAAGTATGCTATAATAACGTAGTAAAAATTAAAGAAGTGTTTTATATTTTGCATTTCGAATATTCAAGAAAGTTTCTAACATGGAAATATTGGCAGCCATATTTTTTGACAAGCTTTCAAACCTCATTTTGGGTATCGTGAAGAAAACGAAGTTTGCTTACGATATTACGAGAAAATTACGAGACGATGACTTATATTTTCTACACTAATAAAGAATAGTCATTAAAATTATAGTATTATTAATTAAAAGTTTAAAATATTCAAAAATAGAAAATGTGGAAAAACTGCTATCTTATGCATATGTTTCAGAATTCTTGCAGATTAGGTAATCTCTTGAACAGTAAATTTACGTTTTCCCACCATTCTTCGTAGATTCACAATTCTAGTTTGGAAAAGTGAATCAAAAAGAGAAATCTCTAGATGTTAATGTATCCTCTGTGAAAACAAATATATCTTCCATTAGCATATCTACAGTATCTAATTAGAAACTTATAGTTATTTCAAAATACAGAAAGTTTTGTTAAAATGTATTTTTATTTAAAAATGAAAAACTCGTACTAACTCAATTTAAAGTCTCTATATTATTCTTCATTGTGTAATTTAAATTGATTAACTAATGCCGGATAGTAAAATAATGTATTAAAGCTTGATCGTGAACATAAGGTAACATAGTGTAAAATGAGAAACCGCTTCTCGGCCTTTTGTCTAAGATCAAAGCGTAGTGTAAAATGAGAAATAATAAAGCTGTACACCAAGGTTTCTCATTCTTTTTTTCCCTCCATACATCGCTTTCATAGTTGTTAGAAGATTATTCTCCCCATTCCCAAACTCAAAAAATACATAAACATTAATTTAAATTTAGATTATTTTTTAATGTATGTTATTAATTAAATAAAAAATATTTAATAAATACCAAAACTTCAATAAAAGTAGTTTTTATATTCATAGAAAAACTAAATACTTAACAGTCAAATAAAAGGCTGACCACATTATGTCTCCGAAGCTAAGAAATCCTCCCCCCACCTAGGAGCGAATTCATCCCTCGTTGAAACCCCTGCTATAGAAATATTCAAATTTATTTAACTAATGAATATTTGATAGTACTCTGAAAGCGATTAAAATGTTAGCGAGCTGAAAATACTCTCGAGAGGTTTGATAGCACTGGAAGAGGGGTCAACGACCCTCAAATTCGTCACCCGAGGGTGTTCTCCGTCGAAATTGGGACAGAGCTACCCTATTACCCTATTCTCGAGGATGTAAAAACCACTTCTTCCCTGCGGTGCACTTTGGACGACATTCTTGGGGATGTGATGATTGAATGACAGATGAATGCTGGCAGTTTTCTACGAATACATTAAAATTCAAATACCCAGGTAAAAGTGCTTGATAGAGTAGTGTAACGTAATGCGGAAAGGAAAATGAAACGTCTATGAAGGTTTTTAAGTTCAATTAGCTTTCTTTTCTAGCTCACGTTATGTAACATAAATGCAATGTGAATGAAACACAAAAGATTACTAAATTAATGTTTTAGAAGCATTAGAAGAGTTTTTTAATTATAAAATTCATTCATGTTTTAGAAAGTACCGTGTAACGTAAGTCAAAATAATACAAACCTTCTTTACGTAAATTGAGTAATATTTGTTAGCGTAACGTAACGAAACATACAGTGTAACGAATGATAAAACACCTATGTACGTTCTTAATGTTAAATTACATTAGACAAATATTGTTACTATAGGTAACGATATATTAAGATTGATATTTACAAACAATTAGATATTTACAAATAATCATAGATACTTACAAACTACCGATATATATATTCACAATTACTACTAAGATAGATAATGAGTGACTTTCGAATATTTTCATCTGCTCGGGCGCGCTTTCATGCCCTAGGATATCTTCAAGATTCTTTAGTTCTGATTTATGGAGATTAATTCCGGCTTCTCTAAAAACAACGCTGTACGCTAATGGGTTACGATAAGATTCTTCTGTACTTTCAATTAAGTTCCTATTTTAGCTGAGCGCAATCTTTTTCTCTAAGTTAAAATTCAAATTTAATCTTTAATGTTAAACTTAAATTAACTTAAACTCTAATGTTAATTTACTCAATTAACTGTACAGATTAGTCTTTTAAAAAAGAATTCTAAATTCTAAAGCTGATTTAGTAAAATGCATATGTTTATATACAGAGGGTGTTCATACAATTTGTAACGATTTTGCAGAAATTGATATACGTAAACAAACCTTTGAATTTTATTTTCTAATGCGTTCTGTCTGATAACCCTTTTCTTCAACCATTATACATCTGTATTACATCTCTATTTCCAAGATAAAAGTCCTTTTCTTAAAACGCCAAAGTTGATTTTATTCCACTCCTCCTTCACAATCTTCCAGAACCCATCCAGTGGTTTGGGATGCCGCTGATTTTTTAAGCTTGTTTTAAGAGTCTAAAAGTCCAAATTCACAGTAATCCATAGGAGGCATATCAGGAGATTTGGGCGGGATGCATTTAAAGAGAGAAAATTCAATTCTGGTTTCATTTCTCATTTTTTCAAAAAATAGAGCAGTAGGTTTAGAAGTATGACTTCGAGCCTTATCCTGATAGAACTTAACACAGCGAAAATTGTTTGGATAAAGAGATGGAATTTCGTCTCTACAGACATTAGGATTTTTTTGTAGTAGGGGAGAGTAAGAATGAGCAATGCCCTCGCTGGTATTCGAACCTCAGACCTCTCGAATACGCGCCGAGTGTGCTGACCATTACCCCACGAAGGCATGCTATGGATGCGGGAGAAATACCTTATATGTCTTTAAAAATAGGTGTTAAAGAAATTTCGGAAATTAATTTTAACATTTTTTCTACTTTCCTCAATTAACGTTTTCCGTTATAAGAGAATCCAGTAATAACTATAAAGCCTTTAGAAAAACTTTCCTTGTTTACTCTAAACCAACATGTTAAGTCTTTTTCTCCTCCTTTTCGGTAGTAAATCGAACTTTTTCTAATGCAATCAGATTAGTATATCCAAGCTTATCAATTATAATTATATATTTCCATTTTCACCTGCCAAATAACTTTCATACAGCAATTTACACATAGTTTTACGCTGAGAAACATATATCGGCGTTTTAGGCCATGAACATCATATTTTCTTAATTAA
The DNA here is from genome assembly GCA_000611955.2 of Stegodyphus mimosarum. Taxonomy (NCBI): domain Eukaryota; kingdom Metazoa; phylum Arthropoda; class Arachnida; order Araneae; family Eresidae; genus Stegodyphus; species Stegodyphus mimosarum. The sequence goes on from KK112341.1 coordinate 750,177, forward strand.
CTTTTTATTAGCTTTAAATCAGATTTTATAATTTTGTTCACAGTTCCTACAGAGATATTTCAAGGTTTTGCAAAAGCTCTTTGGGAGGCTGGATTTTCCTTTAAAACATGAGATGCGAGTTTAGATTTAATAAAAGCTGTTGGATATGCAGTTTTTGCTTTTTTCCCAATCAGATGCAAACTTTGAAGTTTCTTTCCTTTCATATTAACTATGTCACGTATTTTACGCATGTAAATATTCAAACCATGCTTTTCACATATATTTTTAATAACTGAATAAGAGTATTTCTCTTCGAACAAAAATATAGCCTTCGATCCATTGTTTATTTTTTAATGACATTTTAAAAACAACAAGTGACATTTTAAAAGAAAAGAACATATTATGGCTCATATACACGTTACGCATGCAACCACACAGTTTTCGACATTCAAACCTCAGACCTAACTACCAGTGCTCGCCGACTTTACCGATCGTCCGCTGGTGGGCTTGCGATGAAACGGAGAAAAGAGTCGTCGAGTCCTGAGTCGTAACAGGAAGCTTACTCAAAGCTATGTTCTTCCGTTTGCCGAAAATACAACAAAGATAAAGATGGTTGACTTTATTTCTCACAGCCTACAGCCATTCCCCACTTCGAGATACAGGGACCAACACTTATGGTCTAAAACCTGTAAAATGACTAATAAACTTACTTAACTAAATAAGAACTAAGATGCTTTACAGAAAGTAATTAACTCGAAGATTGGCAATGAAAGGCCAGTCTAGTATAGAGGAATGCAAAGATTACAATACGTCTTCAAATATCAGCGAGAACTAAGTTCTGGCCTTAAAGGCAGACATAAAAAGCATACGCGTGGTAAAGGCAACGAGAAGTCTTTCTCTTGGCTAAAAGCCATGTCTTAATAATTAGACAGTTTGAAACTTCATTTGCATAAACAATTCTATTTGCGCTTATTCTGGCTGGAAATGGAAAATAAGAAAGGATAGCAAAGTTTTAAAATAAAATAAACGTTAGTAGAATCTAAAATCCTTACAAAAGTAACAATTATCCACAAATATAGCTCAAAATTTCATACCTCTGATTCTCATTAAAAGCCTGGATACGTTCTATTGTATAATTAAATTAGAAGAGCAAATTATTTAATATTAAAAAATCGCTATCAAGTTTCAGAGAAATTAATTTTATCGCTTTAAATTATTTTTACTCTAACTATGATTCCATTTCCGCACTGAGAGGAAACCTATTATTACCAACTTAATATCACTAACATTTTAATACATATACCATATTAATGTGTATATATATATGTAAATTATTGGTTTATTACTTAGCAGCTTTAGCGCAAATTTTAAGCTCATTTATTTACTCATAAATACCTTTATTTAGAATTTTCATTCTAATTTAATAGTAGCTTTAAGAGCTATTTTAGCACTAGCCTATTATAAATATATTATCTTTTAAATTTAAGTTCTTTTAAATTTAAAATTCTTTTAAATATATCACCTGTAAAATCCCTACACACATCTTCAAGAATCATATGCAAATTTCATGAAGTAACTAGATGACACAGATGGTACGTCACAATGACGAGAGTGTAAAAGAGTGATATATAAGGAATACAGGCAAAGAAGTAAAATTGTTCGCAGGCGCTTTATAAGCATTTCAGTGCAATAACCGAATAGTTATGACACAAATAACGCATTTGGATGATGTTTTACGTGGTAGAATCATCGGCCGTCTGGAATGTGGGCGTACCCAACTGGAAGTATCAGACGAACTTGGAATTGCCCAGAGTGTCATCTCCAGGCTTTGGCAACAATTCCAAAATGATGGTAATGTGAGTAGACGTTACAGAACAGGTCGCCCCAGAGTTAAAACGCCGAATGAGGACCGGTATTTGGTAGTTACTGCCAAAAGAAACTGGCGGAGCACAGCCTCAGACCTATCTCGTCAGCTCTCTTCAACCACTGGTACGACAATTTCAAGGCAGACCGTGTACAGACACTTCGGGCAGATTGGTCTATATGCTCGTAGACCTGTCAGATGTGTTCCAGTTACTGCAACACACTGTCGCCTGCGGTTAGCCTGGAGTAGAGAGCATGCATTGTGAACACCGCAACAGTGAGCTTGTGTGATGTTTTCCGACGAGTCCAGGCTTAGCTTGCAGTCTGATTCTCGACGGACGTTCATATGGAGAGCTCCAGGTATCCGTTACCACCAACAAAACATTAATGAACGGCACCGTTACGGTGGTGCAGGAGTGCTCGTTTGGGGTGGAATTATTCTGGGTTCCAGAACTGACCTGCATGTTCATATTGGAACAATGACAAGCCAAATCCATCGGGACGTCATTCTGGAACAACATGTACGTTTGTTTCGGGGCGCCATGAGCGCACAATTTGTGTTTATGGATGACAACGCCCGTCCTCACCTTGCAAACATCGTAAGCGAATGCCTTCAATCGGAGGATATCACCCGTATGGACTGGCAAGCATTCTCACCGGACTTGAATCCAGTAGAGCACGTGTGGGACATGCTTGGCCGAGGAGTTGCAGCCCGTCAACCTCCTCCTACATGTCTACCGGAACTTCGGAGATCATTGTTTTTTGAGTGGTGTAATATCCCCCAAGATCAGATCGATAATTTGATACTCAGCATGCCTAGGCGTAGTACGGACTGTATTGCATTGTCTGGGAGACATACAATGTATTAACAATCCTACCAACCATGCAATATTGGTTTTTTGTAAATAGGTTTTTTTTTTAAAATTTTTTTAATAATATCAAACATATAGCATCTTTTTTTGCTCTTTTCCTTTTGTTTAATAAATAAGTTTTACAAATAAATCAATTTTTTTTTGCTTCTAACTCTTCCTTTGCCTGATTTTGCATTATCCTTAATTTATGGACATGAGGGTATATTATTCCCGATTCCAAAAATTCGTGGGAAGCTATTTCGACTATTCCCATCTCCGTAAGACTTTAATCAGGCGAAATATTAATTCACAACTCTGAAAACGCTAATTTTGCATTCCTTTTTCCGAGTGGCAACAGTCTCACGCGTTGAAGATAAAAACGCTTTATTTCTAAATGTGTTGCTACTGCTCGCTTTCAAATCGCAGTTTGTTACTCAAAAATGTATAAGTTTTACAAAATCTATATATGTAAAGAAGAATATCTGTTTGTTTGTTTGTTCACGTTATAGATTTCTGATCAATTATGATACATTCTTTGCCGCATTTAGTCGACTAAAATTGAATATATGCGAAATATTGGATGGAACGTAAGCTTTTACGACCATTTGATTAGAAAGATGAAAATCATTAAAAACTACGTGGCATTGCTGCTGATATAATGAGAGAGAATTAGCTTATCTTTCTGTCAAAATTTTTTATGTGGGTTCTATATCGTATCAGACTGAAAATGTATGACTATGAATCGTATTTTTTGCATCGTTATTGGATGACGATTACAGCGGCATCGCTCTCTCTGTTGTTAGATGCATTACTCTCAATCTAACTTAACTGGCATCGGATACTTGCGCTAGTATATATATTGTTACGAAAAATTCGGCGGTTGCGCCTGTATGTAAGCTTTCCGGCATAGCACTAGGGTTGCCATAAAATAGTGTATGGTAGGGTTGCCAGATTGGCGACTTTATCATACACTATTTTATGGCAACCCTAGTGCTATGCCGGAAAGCTTACATACAGGCGCAACCGCCGAATTTTTCGTAACAATATGTAATATAAATTCACGGAAGACTGAATGTCACTTCTTTTAAAAAGATGTGAAACGAATAAAACAAAATCTCTTTACTTTTACAGTAAATTGTTTGCTCAAACTACTAAATCAAGCTAATTGAAATTCTGAGGCAAAATCTTTTCAAAACTTAGTTTCATTTCGTATCAAACAATTTATTATTCATATATGTAAATCTGGAATTGATACATTTCAGTGTAAAAATTAAAATTAGCAGCACTAGAAGTTTTGCTCAAAATATTTTTGGGAGAAAAGGAAAACAAATTACTCTCACTTTAAATTTTTAAATCACAATGCCACCTACCACAGCATGCAGTTTAGGACATCATCATAAATCTATACGGCAAGCGACCTGTGTAATTGTGCTCTTTCATCGACCGTCTGAAGAATAATAACCTCCATCATTATTTAGAAGACTTTAACCTTTCAGTAAATTAATGATTAAAGCAACGTAACCTCACAGGAATTCTGTTGCAAAACCTTCTCACTGGTACATTCTTTTCTTTCGAATCGGATACATTCTTCCTTTCCTTTCGGAAATTTATATAACAATTAAAAAGTTTCCAGACGATTCAGGGACAAAGATTTCGAATATGCGCGATAGCCCAGGATATGTATTCCCCCTTTTCATAGATGTATATATCTTGATTTTTACAGATAACATCTCCCAAGCTCAAGTTGTTTATGCTTCAGGGATACTATGTTGTTTAATTCAAACTTTAATTTCCAGATTCTACATCTAGATTTTCACCCTCTGCAAGCAAGAGAAATCTGCAATCTCTTTTCTGACGTTAAAACAACTGATCACTGTGGTGAACGTGGACATCTGATATTGCATCGTGATGGATGAAAATATGCTATTTCGAGCATTTCTGAGGCCTTTTATGATTTCTCTTAGTGGGAAGGCAAGCCCTGACATTTTTCACTCGAAATTCCATTTCGACTTGGGCCAAGAACATTGGCCAGAAAGACTTCAACAGAACAATTTGGAAGTTCCTTCTTACAACTTTCTCACGCGCGTTAATGAAGGCGGCGAGACATGTCTGGTAACTTTTTACCCACGCCGATTCGTCGCCACAATTTTCATTATCAAGTCCTCGTGTATCTACATAATTATTGCTTATTTTCGTACCTGTGAACGTCTTTAATATTCGTTCGTCAAGATATCATTTTTCCTCGTATACATTCTAGGATGAAAAAAAATTTCGTAAATTCAGAATTTAATCCAGGAGATCTACCAAACAGCGCATTTTGTAAAAAATAGTTAGACATTTTTCTTTCCTTCCAAGTCCCATAGTAGTCTGCAAGCATAACGTTGAAATTTAATCATAGACTTTCACAACGTTTTTAGATTTCGCTACATTCGATGTCCTGTTCCACGACGAATTCGAGAATGTTATTATGGGCAGGTGTTATCTAGGTTTCTTGTGACTAAATATGTATCTAAATTGTTACTACAGCAATAATGTTCTAAATAATACGTATTTCATAGGTCAAGATATCACGCGCTTTTTTCTGGTGCTAAAATGTTACCCATGTGTTAGCCATGTCAACATTTATCTTTTATCCAATTTTAGGTTACTACTACACACCCGAATAACATTTTAATAGTCTCTTCTGCTCGGGTTATTGTTGGTGTTAAAGCAAACAGAGCGAAAAAAATCTAAATTATTTCTTCATTCTGAAATATTGTGCTAGCAATGCAAAAAAATAATTAAATTATCTATCTCTTTACAATTCACTAACACCTAAGTATGTTGTAGAGTTCCTCACTTTTATTCTATTAGTTTAAGTGTCGAAAAACCTAGTAAACTGCAAAGCGAATAATCGCGTTAAGTCCAGGAATACATACGTAAGCTCAATAAGTACCCTTTATTTGCTCAAAATAAGATTAACAGTTGACCTCTTTCTCTGGGCGTACAACAAAGCCTCCAATTGGTTTAAACTCGAGACGTTTAAATTAAGAAATAAGAACTAACTAATGAGTAACTAAAGAGATTTAGCCGAAGCTAACACAGTTCTAAACTAGTTGGCCCGTAACATTAAATTAGCCAGCGAACTATCAAAAGGCATGTAATACGGCCGAGCGTAGTAACAGCTTAGAGAGACGTAGCTGAAAGGCAAACGCGCGCTATTCAGGAATCCTTACTCTCTCTGTCGAAAATAGTTGAATTTGACTTAAAATACTATTCTCCTTCTTCTTTGTATTTAACCCGATTCTAAAGCCTCATTCTGGTAGGGAATTGTAAGTTGAAATTTGAAGAGATAGGAAAGAAGCATTAAATTAAAATAACTGTTATAATACCTTGCAATGTGAATGCTGTTTTTAAAGCCTACCTATGGTTGTTTAGCTAACGTTTTGCTCCCTCTTTGGCTATAAAAATTACTCAAATAGGATGGAGTTCGCCAAAGAACGCTTTGAAAGTACGGGTAAACAATAAATGTATGGCTAAACTTTGAAAGTACGGATAAACAGCCAACCAGGTCATCACATTTACGTCCATTCAACCTATGTGGAATGCTCTGGAAAGAGGAACTGCAAAATTTCAAATCGCCCCCACTTCGGCTATAATAAATAATTAACGTAACTACTTTTTCTTAAATAACTTGATCTTATAACTATTTTACTTCTCCTCTCATTTATTATGTACCATAAGTTCTTAATAAATGTGCGAAATTTTAAGCCATGAAAAAAGTCAACGAAATTTTAGGAATGCTGTAGAGAGGCGTATGTGAAAGCTGAGAAGAGTACGAAGTTTTCCATTCAAAATAAAGCCAGTGTTCTTTGATTTGAAACCGGTAAAAAGATGGCAATTCGTGTGCGACATTATTTAAAGGTCTGTTAACTATAAATAGCAATCTCTTAAATGTTAGGATTAAAAATTCACCCTTTGTGTTAAGGAAAGAACCACAAGAATCAATAGCATTGATATTAGTACCCTATTTACTTTGGAAATATCACATTTTGTTTGTATGCCGTAAGATGTCTAGTAAATATCTCTAATTACATTGAAGATTATCTTTTACATTTCTTAGTTGCATGTTTTCTTAAAACATGTAACTCATAAATATGCAAAAGGTGGTATTTCGTTTCAATTGCGATTCATTCTTTTTCCTTTATACGACGCATTTATATGTCGTTTTCTCCGATTCTGTTTCTTTAATCATCGAGGTTCCTTTTCGCAACTCAAGCATTTTCTCCGAAAGTCAGATCCTTTTTCGGTAGCCTTTTTAAGTTATATTTTGGAAGACGAGGAGACGAAAGCAAGCATAATTCATACGAAAAAGAGATTTAAATTCTGTTGGTATTATACTTGAAGAAAACGAAACGGAATGCGCTGATTAGGCAGGTTTACTGATCGGAGAACAGTCTTCCCTTTTATTCTTTGAGAAAAATATTTTAACTGTGTTGTTGTTTCTCCTTTATCTCTTAGTAATCTGCTTAAGTTCAGAATAAAACCATATCAATGACATCTAAAGATAAGAAAAATTAAAATCTGAAAACTTGCCATAATCTTACTAGAGAAGAAATATTCGGTGTTTACATCAGTTGCGCGTCTGAAATAAGATGTAACCGTTCTCCTTTTTATATTAAATACTAAATTTTTATGATTTTAAAAGTGGAGTATTTTTTAATATACGTAAGTAGCATTCTAAACAAACTGAAAACAGCATGATAAGATATAATCTGTGTAATAACAATGGTATAATATAGTAACAGCATTAACAGTATGCTGCTATCTAAAAGATGCATATTACTATCACAATCTTAAATTTGATTGTTTGCCTTCTTATTTATATGTCTATTTGAGCATTTACTTAAAAGGCACATAAACTGTTTTTATGATACTTCTTTCTTGGATAGTCATTTTGTCGCTCGCCGTGTTACTAAGTTATCAGTTAGAGAGCAATGTCGAAGAGCATAAAATTACATCACAGTGGTGACATTAATTTGACCATCTAATGAAAGAATTAGAATTCGGAGCGTCAATGCAATAAATATATCACTCATTTATGAGGCCAGTGTGCATACTTAATATAGCGGTTCGTCATAAGTAAAAACCACCAGCGACTGAGATGAAATAATAGAATATTTTTCGTTACTTTCTTTTATTTTGTATGATAGTTTGTTTTATAAAACTCTTATAGAACACTCCTATATTTATTTTGGCATAATGCAAGACATCGAAGAACAAACTAGAATGTATATTTGAGGAAAACATCAAAAATGCGGATACCTGTTTTTCGCGTGATGAAGGCAATATATTGCTTTAATTTTATTTAAACGTTCATATTTATTTGATTGCATTTAGGTTTTGTATATTTTTGCATTGTTATATATATCTAAACAACAATTATAGAATGATTACGACAAAAATAATAATTTCAGGAGCTTAAGCTTGTCAGGACTGAGTGTTCGGTGCATATTCTTGGCGAACATATTCGTGAATTAAACTGAGTCCTGATCCTGAACAGGGAGCTGAATGCAGCTATGTTCTGTGGTAGAAAACTGTGGTTAAGTGGTAGAAGAACTGCACTTGAGAGGGATTTAAAATCCTCTTTTATTACCACAATTATATACAGTCACTTCCCAACTCGGGAGGGAAACAGAAAATAATGACCGCACTTGGGTCTTAAACTGAACAATCAAATAATTTAAACTAAAACTAATTAGAAATTAAGTAGTCGTTGCTTACAGAGCTATAAACGCGAGGTTGGCCTCTATGCTAAATGGTGCGTAGCAAGATTTAACTAATACTGACGCACTTTGGTTTACTTCAATAAGTAATAGCGTAACAGCGCTACGGCTTAGAATTTAAATACTAGCTAGTCAGGCGAACGTCGAATATAGTAGCAGTGGTCTGAGACTAAAAGCTCTCTCACACTGAGAGAACTTCAAATTGCATAAAGCTGAAACGCGCGCTTATTCTAACGGGAAGTTGAAATAAGAACAGATAGAAAAAGGCAAATTAAAATAAAACTTTGTTAGTTTAACTAAAACCTTACAAGCTACATAAATTTTAAAAATGTATTAATTTTACAAAATAAAAAGTTTGTTACTATAAAAATTTTACTGTACCTGGAAAATGAAAAACTATTTATTGAAAAAGAAATGTTTTAGCAAATGAATCAAGAATGAGTCGCTCTAACCCTTTAAAATAAAAAAAAAATAAATATTTCGTTTTTTCAAACATTCCTTAAAAATGTTTTAAAACGTTTTTTAAATACGAAGGACGATCTGTAAATTAAATATCCTTTATTTAATGTTCCAGTTAAACTCATCACTTATACACATATATATACATAATAATAATATATACACATATATATAGATATATGTGTGTACGTGTAATATTAGCACACTATATTTAAATACTGAAATAGTGGTTAAAATTATTATTGAACTCAAACTTTTACGTATTATAACTTTTTAACTGCGCTAATTTTACGTTTTGTATTTTCAAAATTATAGCTCCTATATTTTGCGGCTGTAACACTTTTTCTCTCAAAAAGGGTTCTCCGTCGCTTCGGAAAGGGGGAAATGTGTAAGATAAAAAAATATGAAAAAAAATTTCTAATTTTAATTGGCTATAACCTCTTTTATTTTTTATTTAATTTGGCGACTCCTCTCTCTGTCTTAAAAGTAGCGCTATACATCTAAAATGCGTCATTCAAATTAATTATGCGATCTTACGTAACCCTTACTGCAGATACCTCTTGCCCAATTAAATAATTGTAAACCAAAACTCGGAACTGAAACTTCCCCGATTCCCTCCCTTTTTCCTCTGAAGTACTGTGACATTTATATATATATACAGATAACAATAATATGCATGCATATATACATGTAAGATAAAAAATATGAAACACAAAAATTACTCATTTTAATTTGGGCACTTCCGCTCTCCATCCAGCTAGAAGCAGTAATGGCTTTTCCTAAGCTGCGCCACTGAAAAACTAACCTACATTATGTCATCTGCTTTGCGCAGAGTTCTTGGTAAAACTTAAGAATTCCAAATATTATGTAGAGACCTTGCTGAAATGCGCACTCACTTTTTTTCTTCTCGCTGTTCCCTTTCTAGCTCACATCTCGTTGCTTATTTGTATCTTCTATTGTTTAAAAATTTGGTTAAGTGTATAAAGAATTGTGGGGTTCTTGTCGCCCCCGTAAAAAGTATAAAATGTGTCATAAGAAATTATTAATTAAGGAATAAAATTATGAGTCTTATTATACAATTATACGCAAAGTATTCAACATCTGCGAGTTTCTTCTCCTACTACGCTATAACCCCAGCACCATTTATAACCATCGACGATGATTACAATTCTTTGTGTCTTCTGGTCCGTATTCCTAAATCATTATGCATATAACATCGTTATGTTATATTGTATTGCTACATAATATTTAGACGTATATTTAAATATTTGTGTGTTTTGGTTTAACCAAATATGTGGAAAAGTTTTGTGCATATAACAAGGTTTGTCAGAAAAGCAGTAGGAATAAAATTTTTTAAAAAACATTTATTCGCAGATTTGACACATTGACTTATTAGTTTTCAAAAAACGCCCATTTCTGCATCAACACAGCGTTTCCAGCAATTCTTTCAATCAGTGAAGGCCCTCTGGAACACAGAAACTGGAACGCTCTTCAGCTCTCTCGTTATGGCTTCTTGAATGGTCTGGCCCAGCCATGGTCTTTTCATGACCCTTTTCAGTCGCGGAAAGAGGAAGAAGTCTGAAAGAGCGACATCTGGCCTGTAGGGTGGCTGGGGATGCTGTTTGATAACATGTTTGAGCAGGACGTCCAATACAGCATAGACGGTGTTATCGTGATGGAGCCTCCACGATCCAGCGAATGCTGGACGGACGCGGTTGACTCGTTTTCTGAGTCTTTCAAGAACAGGTACACCTCGGATGTCGCTCCTTCAGATTTCTTCCTCTTCCCCTGACTGAAAAGGGCGGCACCACAGTTCGATCCAGGCCGTTCAGAAGACCATAACGAGGAAGCTGAAGAGCATTCCAGTTTCTGTATTCCAGGGAGCCGTCAGTGATTAGCAGTGCCGCTGAAAATGCTGTGTTGACGCAGAAGGGGCATAGTTTGAAAACCAAAACCTTTAGGTCAATGTATCAGAATTGCGAATAAATGTTTAAAAACAAATTTCGTTCAACTAGTTTCCGGACAAACCCTGTATAGGTGTATTTCGTGTTTTTTGTTATATCTCTCTTAGTTCTGAGCCAGAGTTGTCAGTAGAAGAATGCTCATAGGGTTTAGATGAAAATTTTGGTTAGCAAGTTGGCAATATTTAGCGATTTTTGATCAACTTATTAATATTTTGGAAGCTTTTGTCAGATGCATTTCTTAAGACTTTGGAGGGATTTTTCTGGAAGCTTCCAAAAATGCTTGAAGACAATCCTGTAAGTATTACCGGTCTTGCAATTAATTAGTTAAGTTATTCAGTTCAAACTTGTGCTGAGCTGCTTCTCAGTGATTATTACTTTACTCTGTGAGTAATTTTGGTGATAGGCGATATTCCTTTCATATCGAGAAGAACATGTGTTTCCTGTATTTCCTCAGGAATTATCATGCCTTTTCAGTGCTTCTTTTAAATTGTTTTTTTCTGAGGATGATAGGACTTCAAAACAAGAAAACAAATAACATTAAATATTTCCTAAGTGGATAAAGTTTTAATACAACTGTTATAAATCAATCAATATGCCATGCACATTCATTAAAATTGATTTAAAATTTCCTTAAACCTTCGGAAACTGTTTAAATCAACTAGTAAATAAATAAACAACGGGTTTCATTTTACAACGCCAATAGAGGAAAACAAAATACTCTAATATCTAAAGTTTTCTGTAATTGGAAACTTGAAATTTTAGCAGTTCATGTACTTCATTTATACAACTGCTTTTTAAAACATTTCCAGTGAATCCATTAAATCTAAATGTCTATCAAATTCTGAAACTCTTTAATACGTTTATTTAAATGTAGTCCCACGAATGTTGGAAACCAGTACACAGTGGAAAGAATTTTTCCCCCAATCATTTGTGAGAGATCTCAGGTTCTCAATAAAAAAAAGCTTAAGCAGAACTTTGGACTTCGACCTTTTAGAAAAAGACGGTGAATTATTGACGGCATAGGAAGCAAAACTGAGGTGCGTTTTTCCTGCTTCTTCTTCTTCGAGAACCGATGCCAGCTTCCTTTTCTTCCGGATTTGGAGACCATTGTTTGCTCAAAGATTCTGAAATGAATTTTTTGTATTTTCTTTCCTCTTTTCATCATTTTTTAAAACGTTTTATTTTACTTCCTAAACGTCTTTGTATCTCTTTGTGTAAGACTTTTTTTTATTTGCGAACAGGAAGTACATTGTTTCTTGACTACAAACGTAAATAAATGGCATTTTGTTTGCAGGAATTTAAAGCGTTTCCGAAAAATAAATAAAAAATAGGTCATTTATTTGAATCGGATATACGACGTTCCACGGAAAGAAGAAATAGCTATTTTAGCATTTTATTACGGTGTTTTTGATTTGAAAGCGTTTTCCTGCAGTACTTGTTTCCTTCCTATGGATGCATAATTTAATCACGATGCTGAATACTTTTAATTTGCTTTTATTTTGCGGTACAGCTAATATTTTTTATTTCAAACTTTGCATCTTGTATAAAACTGAACTGCGTTTTGAAACTGCGCACGGTTTTATTTGACATATATTAACAGAAGATAACAGAAACAAATTATATGTTTTGGAGTGATGTTATCAATAAGGATTTTAAGATGGTTCCTAAAACCCTTTTCCGCATCGTCAGCCAGACAACACAGAATAGTGATTCAGCCATTCAGTATACCACTTGACCGTTCAGCGTAACCTACATATCTGGATAATTTAACGTGATTTTATAAAAAAATGTGGAAAGCGATACCACTTTGTATTGCATTGTTGATGCATAAGTTCATATTTTTTCCGGATTAGTTTTCTTAAATTCCCCGATGATCACAATGGAGTTTAATTGTAGTAATTTTATCCCTTATCCGTACTAATACGAATGGCTTTGTTTCTGCTAACCGTTCTTTTTCAGGATTTATGGATTTATATTATTTACTAATTTTATGTGGAAACGAAGAAGCATCTCTGACACGCTCTGCTATATGAGTTCCACGATCAATTATGCAGAGGCTTCTAGATAAATATGTTCTGCATATGGAGTGCGTGATGTTGCTGAAAGAACATCACGAAAAGGAATTGGTCGGTTCCGTGATACGCATTTTGATTTGAGCAATGGCTCACTCTTCGGCTGCTCAACTGGCTTTTTTGGAGAATTTTTTAACAGTCTAAATTGTCTTGATCTACATCGTAGGTTATTTTGATGCTGGAATCATGAAAAATGAGCAATACCCTCGCCGAGACTCGAACCTAACCCTACCGCTGCACCACAAAGGCATGCTGGAAGGTGGGAAAAATGTCTTTATGCTTCTCCTTTTAAAGGGCAGCTGAGGATTAGGGGACCCAGTCGCCAAATTTTGGTGCTGATGAATTATTGTCCACCACCCATTTTTAATTCGGGAGTCATTGTAGAGTTATTAGGTTATTCGTAGAGGTATTAGGTCACTGTAGAGTTATTAGGTTATTGGAAGAGGTGTTAGGTCACTGTAGAGTTATTAGGTTACGCTGGAGAGTTATTAGGTTTGGCTGGAGAGTTATTAGGTTAGGCTGTAAAGTTATTAGAAGAGAAAATACCTTATAACATCACATCATGTAAACAATTACAAATTTATCTATAGTGTTTATGCAGTACTTCAGGGGGGAAAGCCAGACAAATGGCATCATCATCCGAATAGACAATGCCAGACTACCTGCGAAAATCGACATTCAGCAACTTAGCCAGGAGATTCTTTCACATCTGGCATGTTCCTCAGATACAGCCAGCTCTTCGACATTACAGTCTTTCCAGATTACTGTGAATGCACTCCATAGAACATTCTTTGGAAGCGTTGACTAGTTGAAACCTTTCTGGTTGAGGTTTATCCATCATAACCACCAACGGTTTTCAAAAATGACATCCAAGGACAACCAGAACTGTGAGAACAAATTATGAGCAGTTCAAGGGAATATATCTTTGATGCATCAGTGACTATATTCAATACTTTAAATCGGAATTTCAAGGTTATTTTTCACCGGGCGATTGGACTCGCAACCATGGAAACAAACCTGCCGAAAAAAGCCGAGGCACTTAATTTTCCCGCCACTTTATTTCCGTTTAACACGTTTCGCTCCGTGCAAAGCACGTGAATGAAAACGGACTTCTCTTATTAGGTGCAGGAAATAAATACTATGTGATGAAAATGACACGAGTTACGATCGGAATTGAGGGGGGCTGGCAACAATCTTGAAATGCTTTCTTTAAAGTAACAGACTACAGTTTAACACTGAAAGCAATGAAGGTAAGCTAGTGGAAACGCGAGATTCATCAACGAAACATAACTTTTATTTAACTACTGTAGAGCATATTATAACAGTGCCCAATTGAAGCGATGTTCATTTCTAGGCTCCATTTTAGAATTCTTTGAGGCTTATTACTGGAACGTGCAGCGATCGAAATACAAGAGGAAAACTTAGTCATAAAGAATCAAATTAGCAAACGTATAAAAAAGTAGTATAGAAAAATAATCATTTAACTCAGTTTTACAATTTTTGCTTCCTTGTACGAAGTAAAGGAAGTATTGTAATCGCGAAAAATCTCAGGTATCATATTTCAACAAAAATAACCATTTTGACGGCTCTCGATACCATTTGAAAGAAGTTTTGGGGAAACACCTGTACTTATGGACAGAATAAAGGACTGAGATTCAGAAGAGCGTTTTTCTTGACAAAAAATATCCTTTTATATCTGTCTCGCATAACTTAAGAGCGAATAGCCGTAGTATTTTGATCTTTTATATACGAAACTGCTATAACATGCAGTTGCGTACCTTACTTTTCCATTGCAATCGGCTACGCCATTGTAAACTGTGCATTTTTTGATTTAAAAGTGATTGAATCGTGTGATTTTTAAGTTCCGGTTAAGGTTTTTATGCCTTTAGTTAATCTGCATCAAATAGTTCTAGAATTATCAACAATTTGAAAATTTAAAGTGGCAAGTTAAGCGTAACGAACCGCCATTTGTTTACATTTGAAGCTCAGTAGAATAGTGAGTTAAGTAAGTTTCTGCACCTTCAGTGTCTTTTTTCCGAGTGGGACCAAAAGTAATCTTTCGGTTTTGTGCACTAAGAAATCTGCCTTTTTGCCCGCTGGCGGAATCACTGCTTTTTGTGTAGAAATTCTAATTTTAATTGTAAAAATTGCTTTTTTAACTGTTTTAAAGGTATTTCGTGTTTTATGTTTCTCTGTATTTTACAATTTTTAATTAAGATGTTTCGAGTTCTCATGTATTTTTGCTTTGCCGCGAAGTGAGAACTGAATTAATTGAATGAGAAATATATCTCTAATGAAATTCTAGAAAGTAAGTTTTAACCAAGTACAGGAAAAAACAAAACGTGTATAATTTAATAGGCCATACATGATAGTCCTGTGGTATCCACACCAGATTTTTAATTACGGCAAAGAATGTTCCGAGTTGGCTTTGTGCCAATATTTGAGGCTGCCATTATTTTTTAAAACATCAGTTCGATGAGAGACTGTACATAAAATCTCTTTTTTGAAAAATTGTTTATTCATCAAAACAAAGTATAGGAAAAAATATAGGATATACAAAAATAGAGAAGAAATATAGGAAAATATACAGGAAAAAGTATGGAATATATAAGGTAGCGGAACAGAAAAAGGATATAGGATATAGGATCAAAAACGGATTGAGGATATGAATTCTATATATTACAGAATTATAGAATCAAAAAAGACGTAGGATCAATAAAGGATATATGATTTTTAGGATATTTTATATTTTTAAGATATTTTTATATTTATACTAAAGGTTCCTTGTTTCATATTCCTATACTTAGCGAAGTAAAATAATTACATTTGATAATTTTGATGAAACTGATTTTTTTTTAAAATTGAAAATCAAAGCAGAAATATTTGCATCATCTGAAACAACGTTTTTACTTTGAAATAAATTACCATTACTGTAATTTATGAAACTAAAGGCAGCATAGCAATTTTTAACTGACAGGATGTGCATTATTTTAAAAAATTTATTATTTAAAACTATGCTTATTAAGTTATATCTTCAGGCGATGTATTCCAAAGACAGATATGTGTTGAAAGTCGGATACAGCATATAAGTAATATAAAAAGTTATGTTTAATAATTTTTCTATGTTTTTACTTTTCAAGAACTTTTGCTGAATCTGGAAAACTGTATTTAAAATTTAAGTAATTAGGAGTTATAAAGTACAAAAATTAGTTTGCTTTCACCTTGCAATTTTAGAGGATATATGTCCTTACCTTGGAACGAAAATAAGGTCCATAGAAATAACTGCAGGGCCGTGACAATTATTTAAAACAGCAAAAAAAAATCATTTAGTTTTATTCTGATAATGAAAAAATTTTCATCAGCACTTTCAAGGTTAATTTTTTAATTAACTAAACAAGATAAGTTGCATAAAAAGAATCTTTGGACGTGACGTAAGGCATAATAATTATTTACTGTACTGCATTATAATATCAGCATAATCATATAATATCAGCATTAAATTAAAATTCAAAAAGCAGAAATTTAATATTTTCAGAGAAAATAATTTTTTAAATCATGAAATTCGAGCATATTTTCTAAGGACTTCAGTACCATCATTACCCTTCTTGCAATACTAATAATATTTTTTATTCTGGATTCTGCTTAATATTTCATCTCAATGGGTTAATCCGATCGGCTTTCATACTGACCTTCAGTTAATAAAAGTTTAGGTGCCATCGAAACTAGTTTTATTTAAAAGTAATCTCCTTAGAATTTGAAAACGAAGTTAGAAATGTTAAATGATTTCGAAATCTTTTACCTTTGCAAATGTAGACTGAGAAAATCTTCACGTTTCCGCATATGTCTAGACATTTTGCTTTTTCTTCAGACAACTTTCACTTAAAGAAAGAGGCAGATGAACTTTTTACGAATTTTTTTAAATGTTTTTAACGTTTCTTACCTGATGTTAAATTACTTTTGTTAACGTTATGTTGGTTTTGTACTTCCCAATGCATAATAATTATTTACTTCATAAAAATTAAATCTTACAATCCATAAGATCAAGCTTTTGGATAAATTTATTCAAACTTAAAAGAATTTTATGTAAAAAATTAAGCGAAATGAACTACGTAATATCCAATGCCTTTATTTATCCGTGTAACATTTAAAGTCGTTTACCAGGCAGAGTGATAAAGGTATTTCGGGCTCATTTTCTTATTTGTCTTCTATAAAGTTAATTAATTCATATGGGAGCAATCTTACCTAAAGCTGTGTTCTTCAGTATAGAATATAATAAGCTTGAGTATTACGATACGTTTCGAAGAATGTTGCACACAATCAAATAACTGTCTGCACTGAAAGATAGATAATTTTGGAAAAAAAAAAGAAGTAGAGTCGTTAGCATTTTTTGATGCTAGAGGCGTGAAAAAGGAGCAATGCTTCGAGGGACTTGAACCTGGACCTCTCGAATACGCGCCGAGTATGCTACCGTTACACCACGAAGGCATGCAGAGATGAGGAAGAAAATAATTTTAAAGGCACTTAAACAAAATTCTGCATAAAAATTTTTAAAAATAAGAAAAATGAATTAAATTTGATGTAAATGAAATAGAAAATTAATGGTCATTTTCAATCTGAATACCATAAACTGCACTAACGATTCACTCCTGCACCATACAGTTTAAGAGATTTTCTCTGTTCTGAAATGCGTTCAAAAAATTGAAATCGTTACGCCAGCTCTAGTTAATAATTATTCTTATGTGTGTAGCACTTGAAAGGTGAAACGCTCTAAGTTAAGATGCTATACAATCTGTAACATAAAAAGCGATACACCAAGAAGGAGTAACGTCAATGGGATGAAATTGTGTATGCCATACCTTACGATAGAATATGAAAATGATTAACTTTTGGGCGACCAATGACTGACTAGTTAGCTCTAGCCCATTGCAATACAGCATTCAGGTAGTGTATGAAACAGAGTACATTAGAGTGCTAAGACAATCGAATGCGGTTTCGTTGACCCACGTGGACTCTATCAATGCCAAAAAGACGGTTTCGCGAACAGTATGAATGGATGTCACCACTTCAGACAGGACATGCTATTGCACTAAAAAAAGCAGGATGGTCAAATCTCAGGACAGCTATGCATTTGGATGGGAGCGGATGCTATCTTTGGAAGGGGCTAATGTCACAGAAGCCATTGTGTCGACTGTTCCTCACCACTGCATACTGCTAGGCACATTTGCAGTACTGCCGAGGTCATTCGATCTGAGATCTCACTGACTGGAGCAAAATTGTTTTCAGAGACATGTCCCGCTTCGAACTCAGCCCCGATAACCAGAGAAGACGTCTCTGGTAGCTAGGGACAGTCAGGTGGATACTCACCTAACTGGCATCCTCCTCATAGCCGTATAACCAGAAGTTCTGATGTGATAGTCTGACCCCTTTCGTTGTCATCTGTGACACCCTCACTGCACGGCGGTATGTCGACGAGATTCTATGCTTCGTGTTGTCTTCCCTTTCACTGAGCCCTGGGCTTACATTTCTGCAGGACAAAGTCCGTTCGCACATGACACGCCTTTCTACTGCTTGTCTTCATGCTTCTCCAACATTCTCCTAGCCTACTCGAACGCCAAATCTCGCCTCAACAGAGCAAGTTTGGGCTGTGCTGAATAAGCATCTCCAACCATACCTGTATCGCGGCGATCTAACTCGCCATTTGGAACATGTATGTCAAGTAATTTCTCAGAAAGACATCCGCCAACTCTACGAATTAATGCCCAGCCGGACAGGAGGTAACAGGTTGCATATGCCTTGTCGGATAGGAGGTAACAGGTTGCATCAGAGTCAGAACTGGGTCAAAGCAGTATTGATTTTTTTTTGTAGCTGTATTTTCTTTAAAAACATTTCATTCCTATTATACTCTTAATGTTTCGTTTGCAAAACATGTATCATCTACCTATTTTCATCCCATTCGGCTAGCTCCTTCGCTATGCGTCGATTTTTGTATTATAGAGTGTATATTGTGTTCTCATGTTAAACCACGTTACTTCAATGATTCACAAATTTTCTCGAATTATTGTTTAAAATCAAGAATTAATATTAAAAATAAGATTCAGGCATATTAAGAAACAGAATAATTGTTTCAAAGCAAATCTTTCCTCAATCAGTTAGTGCTCAAATGCTATTTGCCTAAGAAAGAGATGCTTTCTTGAAGGACTTCTGATAGAAATTAGTTAGCATCCGCTTATATATAGCCAACTATTTAAATCAACTGATAAAGAGGACTTTGATTTTTCTTCAGACTATTTCCCCTATTATTTTTCCTAGAGTGCTTTTGATATCTTCAGACAGTTATCACTTGAGACAATAAAATGAGATCTTAATGAAATCTAAAGTTTTAAAAATTAAGTAGCTTATGTTTATTTTAATGCTCTTGTAGCGTGATAGGCTGAAGTAAACAGATATTCCTACAACTTACAGTAAGGACTAACAATGAATTCAAGTTAATTTTCATTTCGCAACAACAAATTGGCTTAAACACTTGCAAATATACGCCTACTGAGATTACATCTTTAATTAGCTTCTACTTAAAATTAATTACAGTTAAGTAATTTAGTAGTAATTTATTTAATACCCTCATCTGATAGCTACTTAACATCAAAAGAATGTTGTTCCAAGCAGTAGTTCTCTGGGTGATTATGCATACCTCTTACGGCAAATGAACGTTTATGATTCTCTGAAAAGTGCTATGACGTTCGTCAAGAACTAGAAATTGCTGAAATAATAAGATCACAGTAAATCTCAGACATAATTAGACTAAAGATTTTATTTATTATTTCATTTTTATGCTTCTGTAAGGAACTCTAATAAACCGTAGGAAATTGATGATTCGAAGTAACTGAGTAATTAATTCGTTAGATTATGGATACCAAGCATCTTTGATTAATGCGCTTACCTTCTTATAACAATCTATACCTTAAAGAATTATATTGAAAAGTAAATAATTAGTCATTTATTTAGCTCATATATGAATACTAATTATATGTTTTAAACAAGCACATTCGATTTGCGTAAACATATATATAATTATTATCAATGCTTCAGGCTGAATAAAAAATTATAATATTTTCTTAAGTTACAATGGCAACAGCCAATGAAATATAGTATAGTATTTCATGGATGGTTTGGGGCCTACCGGTGGCGGAGCAGCAAAGTCGCTGAACAGTAGAAGGTTCGTATCTCGCGAACGGGTTACCTGCATGATTGCTTTAGTAGTTTTTCCCATGTGTACGTGTATATCATCCAGTTTTCCTCCGAAAGTCGTCCACGAAGGCATCATTCCCCTAAGGCAGATAGCCTTCGAGGCTTTACTGTAATCCCATAGAACCCAATCAAGCCATGGATGGTTTGGTTTGGTTTAATTTGCTATGGCAAAGCACACTAGGCTTATCTGCCTAAGGGAAGGGATGCCTTCGTGGACGACTTTTTGAAGAACGTTAGCTCGTATACACATTACTTATGGGAAAGCCACGAAATTGTTAGCCTGTTCGCCTAGATTCGAACCCAGGTCGGAACGACCAGTGTTCAGCAATTTTACCGCTCGGCGGCTGTTGGGTCGTATTTCATGCAAACTACGTTCCTAAACATTATTTCTGCTAGCGTAAATAAAAATTGATTTTTGAATACACCTATTTAAAGCAACTATCTCCGTAAAAGTCTAAAATTGTATTTTTAGCCACCGAGCTGAGTAGCGGCGTAAATGCAAATTAGGGATTTTTTAAGCATGCCATTGGAGCTTCAGTACTACGTAGTTACTCGAGTTCCAATGATGTAGATGTTTCTTCGAGATAGCAGGCTGAAATCTGAGTTTCCGTCGTGTTTGGAGAGTCACCGTTCTTCAGTATACGACACGCTTAAATATCCGATATTCAATCAAGTTTATGACTGTGTGATTTCTTAAAGGGCTACTAAAAGTGCACGACAGCAAGTCAACTGAATACAGTCCATTAAACATCAAGGACGGAACATACAACTAAAATCATTTCAAATAGCGGTTGGTCGTCTCACAGAAATTTCACTTTACTATGATTATGCAGCTTATTACATGAAGTTTCTGTAGTACCCTCGAGAACACTTAATTTCTGAGACAAACTAAACTAGCTGACAATTATTCTAAAACATACTTTTCGAATGTTTTGCGTCTCCCCGCTCCTTTTTCGAGATTTCTTTTCTCAGAGCCCCGGAATTCCTCTCTCCTTGCAATAATAATGTATCAGATTTCATTTGAATATGACCACTGTGCATTTCAATAACATTACATGTTCACTGCATTGATAAAATTTTCATTTTAATAAATTACATTTTCATTTGAATATGACCACTGTGCATTTCAATAACATTACATGTTCACTGCATTGATAAAATTTTCATTTTAATAAATTACATTTTCATTTGAACATGATCAATTGACAGAGGCACGCATTGAAGTTTGTAAATATTTTTGTAAATATTTATTTCAGTTGCATTGCATTAAATTAATAAGTAAGGGGACTGGTAGCCTACGACTGACGGGAAATTATGAAAATAGAAGTTTACTATATAAAGAATCTTTTAATTTAAAAATATACTGAAAAAATTGTTTAAAAGATCTGATGGTAATAAAGAGTGTAAAAAGGCTTTAAAACATTTTATCTGCCGTTCAGATGTTTTCTGAACGGCATTTTATCTGCCTCAATATTCACATTCTTTTATTTTTTAGTTATCTTACTTCGTATCATTTTAGTAACAAAATGTTATTCAGTTAATTCCTTTCTTTCTAATTCTTTTCACCTTAAGGTTTGCTTACTTCAGAATTTATGTGTATCTGAGTGGCAAGCAATTTTACTATAAAGTTTAGAGATTTACGTAAGAATAGGAGAACGAGAGTTTGACGCTCTCTTACTCTTACGTAAGTCTCTAAATTTTATTACTCCTCAATGTTATCGATTTGCCTGTTCTAACCTAAGAATAATTTAACAGTGAATTTAAAAGGTAAATAGTAGTGCTAGATTATATAAAACTTATAGGCTGACTCAGCAACCTAACTTAACTACCTTTAACTAAACGGCCAGAAGGCGTAACAGCAGAAAGAACATAATTGTAACGTGCGCCGGCTAACGAAATCATGCTCTGACTAACTTTTTCGTTTCGCCCATTTTAAATACTCTTTTTCCTTTAATTTACATCCTGGCGAGGAAATGCGAGGGGAAGTTGAAGAGTTCAGAAAAAATAACAAAAGTTAGATTAATTGGTTTTTCAAACTATGGAAAACCCTACAAGGTTATATCGTATCTTAGTAAGTGCTTATTTCAATTTCTTATTTTGTTCTAGGTAAAGTTTGTGGTATCTGCACAGGTTATATAAAAATTGTTCAATGTCACAATTGTCATTGTGAAAGGAAGTTTGAATTTTAAGCCAGGTCCTTGTTTTCTCGTAAAATTATGCTTGTATGTTTTAATTTAATCAGTTCCATGTGGTGAGACAGAATAAGTTTGAAACCTTTTAATTCTGTGTGTTTTTTATGGTTATATATTTTGGTGGTGATAATTAATCTCACAGGGCATAAGTAACATTTTATTGTTATTGTATTGATCTAGTTATGTCGAACCCTCAGCAGACGTTTCAACTTATTTATTAAATTCCAGTGTACAAAAAGAGAAATTCAAATAGCTATTACTGCAATTAACAGCAAACTCTTTTTGAAGCTCAATTTTGTTTTGGAGGAGGAGTGAATTTGTGAATATCATTCCACTTTTTCGAACTTTTGACGTTTATTGCTTTAAATTTTCAGTATCTAAAAATACACTCAATATCTAAAAATTCATCTGCTAAAAAATTCTCTCCGACCGCTTTGAAAACAAGAATGGTAAAATTACTTCAAGTGTTTCGTTTAGCGTTTCGAAATTACGATGTCATTTGTAACACTATTTTCTTGCTTCTGCATAGATTTCTCTAATATTGATTTTATTTATTTATTAAATTCCCTTCCCTTGCTAGAAAGAACTATTTTCATAGAAATTAAGCTACTATAGGAAGCCTTTCTCCATTTTATAAGCTCCGTTTTATTTTTTTTCTTTACAAATAGATTTAATATTACTATTCATTTTTTTCTATTAAGCTGAAAGGTTTAAAGAAATAATTATAAATAATTCATGAAAGAAAGGGAGAAAAATAATTTATCATACAGTTTAATGGGAATTAGAGAATAAATAATTCTTTTTTAAAATTTATCTATAATTTTATATCACGAATAATAAATGCGAGAGGACTGACTTTCTTTGTGAAACGTTTCCTTCATGTGACTTCTAAAATCCAAAAATACATGTGTTATAAAAATTTTAAATTTTCACTGGTTATAAAACAAGCTATTCACCCACTTTTAAAATAAGAATGATAAAAAATACTAATTAGCCTACTTTCTATAACTCTTCTTCAACTGGCCTCTTCCACGGCCAGTCATCGGACTACCAGGCACATTTAGTCACAAATAATACGTAAACGTTCTAATGTAATGCTCCAAATATTATATTTTATCCTAAAGTTCTAAATATATGTGAGGCTTGCTGAAACTGAAAGAGTGATTATTCATTGTCATTGTTAAAAACGGATTTTTCAGTTGATTAATTTGATAGATAACATGCAATTCAAACTAAAACGAAGAATATAAAAATAAAAAAATTATAAAATAACAAAAAAAAATCTGAAATGTTTCAGATTTTAAATTACGTCCAAAGGGACGTTTATTTAACATTTTGTGTGTTACCTTTATTTGTTAAATACCATGTTCTTCGCACTTAAACCATAAAATTCAGTTCAACAGCAATATCGCAAAATAATTTTAAATTGAGCATATCTTTAGAAATTTCGGTACACGCTCTCACGCGCTGGAGATAAAAATGTTTTTCTGTACAACGTTGGTATTGCTGGCTTTGAAATCTTTGAGTTTGTTAATGAAAAATTCGTTAAAGTTTTAGAGAATATTGTTACGAATTTCACATTTATTTGGCTATTTATTTAGAACTGTAATTAAAATTCCTTTTTATTTTCCCGTGCAACGCACGCAGACGATTTTTGAAGAGAAAGCTACGTCAAAAAAAAAACAAAAAAAACATGCATACATTTATGCAGATTTTTCATTTTTTAAAATTTAATGCAGAGCGATAACATTTAGTGGCAACAATTTGAAAAGTGATTCAACGTTTTAATGATTCAACGCAAAACGCCCAAACGAAAGTAATAGTCCTTCGGGACTAAATCCCTTCGGACTAATAAGCTGTTTTTTAAAACCCATAAAATAATTAGAGAACTAAACGGAGAAAAATATTTTATCATGTAGTTTAATGGGAACAAAGGGTTAAATAATTCTCTTTAAAAATTCTTCTCGGTTTTGAAACATGAATAATAAAAGTGTGGTAAACAATGAAATGTAATAATCAAATTGCATCGTAAAAAGTATAAAATTGTAATCTATATATATATATATATATATATGTATATATATACAAGCGAAATATCACTGACTCATCACGAGATCTCCGAAACTATATGCCAAACTGACTTGAAATTTTGCGTAGTTACTCATTCCATGACGTAGACGTTCACTAGAACGGATTTTACGTAAATCCGTTTACATGATTTTACGTATTTAACGTATACTACGTATTTGGTATACGCAATTTTACGTATTTTACGCAATTTTACGCAATTTAATTACGTAATTTGCGTGATTTTTAAGCTTTTGCAGTTTCCGGTTAGAGTTTGCTTTGCGATGACTATCAGTAAAGCACAAGGGCAGAGTTTAAAATCAATTGGCGCAGATTTACAAAATGTTTTTCTCATTGCTCCATTTTATGTGGCGTGTTCAAGAATAAATTCACCTGAGGATCTCATCGTTCTTCAACCAAAAAACGTACGAAGAATGTTGCCTACACAGAAGTTTTATAAATTTAAGTATATTATTTTACAGTTATATACATATTTAACTGTTATCGTAAGTTTCATGAAAATAAATGTTATTATTAAGAGAAATAAATTATTGTGATGAAAAATAAAAATGTTGTTGTTATTCATAAAAATTGCCATACATAAAAAATTAAAGACAAATAATTGTAATTGATTAAAAAATTTCATTTAATAAATTTAAAAAATGAACAAAAAATTCTCAAAATATGCCCTTAGTTTTACGTTCGCAATTTTTCGTGGTGTAGGCTTACTAGATATCCCGCCACGTTAAATAATGGGGACGCATCCCAATACACACTACCTCATGGGTGATGTGGAAATCCGCGCATGACAGACTCACTGACTGGCACTGTATTTCCCGATTTTAAATTTAAAAAAATTTCATTAATTATCAATTCGAAATTAGACGTTTCATCCATATAAGAAGTCTATGTTCATATTGAAATAGATAACGTGCCCAGCACAGCGGGCAGGTATCAGCTAGTCCTTTTATAAATTTGCCAAAGGCACACCAAGCTTTTATTATTTCTAATGCAAAAGAGTAGAATAATTTTATAATAAGAATTCTTTAAAGTATTGTGCCCATTTAAGAAAATGCTCTCGTTGAGAAACTGTGTTCTGAACAAAATTATTGAACACTAGTACTGAGATCCGTATTTTGGTTACTCTTTGGTTTGGTTATCCGTATTTGGTATTACACTGTATTTTCCTCTTAAAGCATACCCTACAACAAAATTCTCCTTAATAGCTTTTGTTGTCTTTGCCATATGTAACCATAATTTGACTGGAACTCAGATCTCTCCCTAGTTGGCTACTCTGCTGCTAAATTACCGACAACGGCAATCATCTTCTGATAAAATCCACTTAAAAAGTAGTGATTGTTTCAGAGATTTCTTCCTTCCACATTAGCAGCGAGTAGCGAGTAAACGTGATTTGACAACCTGCGCTCTTCTAAGTTACCTAACAAATATGTATTTGAGTTGCAAAGTTAGTCCTTAACAACTTCCAAAATATTGCTGCGATTATAACCAACTCAGACTGGATCTCTTTGTCATCGGTGAATTCTTTAAGACTGCGAAGGCCTTTAGACGAAGGAAGATGTGATAGTTATTGGTGATAGCAAACGATTCATGAATATTTCAATCACACCAATCTAACACATAGACGTAGTCGAGATTTTAAGTACCGTTATAATGTTTTTACAAAATTCTAAATTAGTCAAAGGTATAGAAGCAATGGGTATCTGACACCATTTCTTAATATTTGCCGGTCTGTTTAAATTTTTCTAGAATTTCATTCTATATATTAAAACTATTCTATATATTTAACACAGAACGATTCAAGTGTTGAGTAATTCTAAATTTTCTATCAACATTAAATCAAACATTTCGATACTGCTAAGTTCTATAAATTCACGAGCGGGAGGAGCCTATAGCCGAGAGAGTAAGATTACTGGTAGTTCATCCGGGTTACAATTTCGCCAAACGTCTGGCTAAATTTGTGATTGTGCGATTTTTCTCATGTGTAACGTGTATACAAGCTGCTTTCCCTATCATAATCTTTGCATAAAAATTTTCGTGTTTTTGTCCATTTGCACCGTGAATACGAGAGAGTTTCTCTGAAACATTACTCCACAAAATCATACCTTCCCTTCAGCAGATAGCTCCCAAGTTATTAAGCGGACAGCTTTAGTTCATATCAGTCAGTGAGCCTGTAGAGACATTAGGTAGTTTTTCAAAGCAGAAGAGATGAAAAATGAGTAGTGCCCTCGCCGGGACTCGAACCACGGACCTCTCAATACGCGCCGAGTATGCTGACCCCTACACCACGAAGGCATGCTAAGAAAGCGGGAGAAATACCTTATATATTCCCCCTTTTAAAGGACGACTGAGGATTAGGGGACCCAATCCCCAAATCCTGGTGGTGAAGAATCATCATCCACCACCGTTTTTAGATCGGGCGCCAATGTAGAGACATTAGGTATTTTTTTAAAGTAGGAGAAATGAAAAATGAACAATGACTTCGCCAGGACTCGATCCACGGACCTCTCGAATACGCGCCGAGTGTGCTGACCACTACACCACGAAGGCATGCTAAGAAAGCGGGAGAAATACCTTATAAGTCAACCTCCAAAAATTACGCTTTTCCGTATTCTAAAAAAGAAGTGAAAGAAAACAAACGCATATGTTATTACATATTCTATCGAAAGGCATATATGATTTGTATAAAATTAAGAGCAATACAATGTGTGAATTTTATTTACTAATTTAAAAACATAACTTATTTATATGACCTTTATTAATAAACTTAACGCTTACCCACAGAAATAATTATACGTATTCCATTAAAAAACCTAAGGATCTATACAGAGAAATCTCCATAAGTCGTGCTGGAATTTCGAGTCTAGATTCTTGAAATGTTCCTCGGGTTTTGACTTTAAGCTGTTGTATGATTTCTAGATCATTTGCTTACATTTCCTTTTTTCAATTTCTCTAAAACTAACCTAAAAATATTTTTCGTTGTAGGCTGAAAAAGGGCATGAAATCGATGACTGAGAATGGTTGAAGGCAGCCCTAGAAGAGTGACGGTTGCCGCGCAAGACTCCAAAATCAAAACGTCCCTCGACCTCGCAGATGACGAAGAAAAACATCTCAAATTACACCAGCAGCATGGTGAGTGATCAGTCTTCTTTTTATCATATCAGAGAAGTTGCTGCAAAAAATATTTTGCTGTGGAATGTAATTTTCAATTTTTTTTTCTGATATCAAACATACTCCAAAGAGCATGCTGCAGAAAGACAGAATTGCAATGTTTCTTATCGGCTCCGTTAAATTAAATGCGTTCGTCTTATTTCTAATTATCGCGTTTTGGTTTTCAATTATGTTTTGTCAATTATAAATTTTTAGACAACGTCAGTCTCTTTTCTCTTCGTTAATTGAAATAGCTAACTTAAGAGATCTGCTTCTTATGCTTAGAAACGTTTCATCGTAATCGAAATGAAAAATGTGAAATCGAAATGAATGAATGAAAATGTATCGTACTGTTTCCTAAATAATTTATTTGGTGTTCCAATCCTATAACGGAAGACATAAAATAATATTAATTGTTATATTCATAAAAATGTCATATACTAACATTCGAATGATGTTTGTTGCTGTTATATGATATTGTTATTATAAGATGTTATATGACGTTGTATATTGTTAAAACATGTATTTTAAATTTTACATGAAATAATTCTTTGTCTCTGTATGAACAAAAGAGAACAATTCAAGCTTCTGATAACATATGTTACGTGAGTACAGATTCGTAATAGAATCTGTACATAGGGATCGGAACAGTTACATATATCCGGATCGGACTCAAATGTTGCCACGTTTGGCGAGTTTGGGCAATTTCTCGCACAATATGGAAAAATAATCGTTTATATCAATGTTAAATGGATTTGCCCGAAATCGAATACTCAAAAGTTTTCATTTTACAGCTGATTTAAGATTTTACAAGAGAAATTAGTCTGCTGAAGCAACATAGAGTAATACGGTGATGATCTAGAGTTTCAGCTTTTTACAGGCCATAAATGGTTACACGACATAGCCCGAATGTGGCCAGGAATTATTAAAAAACTTCTGTGTTTCTTGAACGTACTCTACAGCCGCTGCAATCAATTTGCTAGAACATCTTTGTACGTGTCAGGGTCATTGTGGATCTTTCTGGCTGACATTTTCACTTTTTGAATGTTTTCGTCGCGACAGGAAAGATCTACTACTTCGAGTAACGTCTGCAATGGAATCTCATCCGTCACGAGAACGTTAAAACCATTTGTAAATGCATTTAAAAGATACAGGTTCATCTCTGTAATTCTTGTTCTACCATTTTATGACTTTCTTACTCAGACGTTTCAAGAAAAGAATTTTAAATTTGTCGACTGCTCCATTTTGTACCCACTGGTACATCTTTGCATTTTAGAGGGTTGGTGGAAATCCATAACTCTTATTACTACGATGCGTATATGTCCAAAAGGATTATGAAGTGTCTTTTTTCCATTTCGCTACTCTGCCTCTACCACGCGTGCGCTTCCTATTGCGTCATTTACCAAACTCTATTATCATATTTTACAGTTAGATATCTTACCGTTATTATCATATCTCACAGTTACATATCACCCGGTTCTTATCGTCTAAAATGGTGCATGATTGCCTTTTTAAAATACCAAGATCGCCATTTTTATTTCAACATTATTTACTTTTTAGCTTTCTTTAACATAAAATATAATTTATAGAAATACACTTGCATTATCTTTAAACAAAATTGAAATAAAGACCTTTTAACGACCATTGTGAGACTCACCTTCCTATGTTCTATCCAAAGAAGTCTCAATAAGCATGCACCTTTCTTTTTAAGGAACGCTTAATGAGTCATTGAATCTGGCGATCATGATGGCCAATTAGGATTCAAAACCCCCAAAATTATGTCATTGTTAAACATTTCCCTCAAAATAAACTTGTTTTGTCGCTTAAAATGTTAAATCAGTAGGTCAACTTTTCAAGCTGAAAATATTAAATTAGTGAGTGAACTGTTTTGGCACTAGGTGCGTTCCAAACATTACAATATGTTCTTCTCTTGCATTTTTAGTTTCACTTTCTGCCTCTTCCGTTCTTGTGATATTTGAAACAATACCTGCATCACTCGAGCACTGAAAGCCCGACTCAGTCGAATCTACTACATCAAACCATCCATCGATGTTTTCTACTTTTTTTTCGATAGTCATTTTTGAAAGAATTATACATTTTCAATTTCTTGTCATACAGCTACATTTTCACAATAAGACAAATCTCCGATTTCTATTATATATTGGGAAAAATCTTTCTCCATATTCAGACTTGACCATGTTTGTTTTTTACACAATCTTGCGCATAGCGTTGTTACGTAGTGCCTTTTAGGAAGACACCACAAAACAATTTAAGATTTTTCCTCAAAACTAACTAACCTGATAAGTCATTGCGTTGTGAATTATTTAACCGCATCAACCCTACGAAGCTTGATACTAGGGAATTTAAGATAGTTCATGGAAATATAAATATGTAACTTAAACATAACAAAACCACAATAATCATTATTAAATGTTAAGAAACCGCAGAATTTATTTTTCAATCAGATCATTTATGTGTGAATCAATATCTATTAAATGAATTAAGTCAACCCTACGGACAGTGAAAAAACATTTCTAACATTAACAGCGAAACAGATTATTTCACAAACATATCGATTTTTTAAAATGATAATCATTTCCTTAACAAACATTATTTCTAGAAAAAAATTTCATTTTTTAATAAATTAATTATTTAAAAACATAACTACTTCATTTCTTAATAAATTAATAATTCATAATCAAAACTACTTCATTTCTTAATAAATCACATTTTAATTCAACTTATTATTGCACAGAAAAATGAATTCTACTATTTAAATTAATCAATACATTTTCCATCATAAATTTTCATTAAACAGGGTTGCAACTGAGACCACCATCTTTTAGGTAAGTTACGAGTACTAAAACTTTAACAAATTAATTACAAATTCCAATTACTTACTTGAACCTCAGCAAGTAAAGTATGCTCAACAAGAAAACAAAATTTTAAATTCATCAGCATTTCAGAAAAAAAGTCACTCTAAACTAAGCCAGTAAAAATTTATATTTTAAATAAGGGAAAACCTTTTTTAAGCCATAATCTATCTTGGAGTTAATTACATGATGGTAAAATTTACAGTATCCTCTTTTCCTTAAGTTATGAACAAATCAAGTAAGAGAAAACTAAGCAACTAAAAGGGGGAAAAATCTTCTCTGAGAATTCCGGAAAGCCTGTTCCTGTTTTAGAAAAAAATGAAGCCGCAGATGTTAAGTTAACTGGAATGTCCACACATTTTTTCAATATTGGAAAAATACATTGGAGACAAGTTGAACTCTCAGGTATGGTGAAGAAGAAAATAGCCGGCTAAACCTTCATCGGAATAAGAGCCTAATCAAGAATACTGGACTCTAGGGCAAGATCAGGAACGATAGGCATGGTGGTAATTATTCCTAGAAGTTCAGGTTGAACTCATCCAGACTCTCCTTCAAAGGGATGGGAGTAACAAAAGGTAGACAGGCAGCGTAGACATTCTTTTCACCGAGTCCAAGTATTGGAATTAATCAGCTAAATAAACAGCAGTTTTTATCTTAAGAAATCATGATCAGCTGAAAAATGGATGGACAGTCAGAACCCTTAGAAGATCGTACATAATTTCAGATACATCCCAAAAGGGATTCCCCAAGGCGGCCAGCAAACAATATTTTTAGGTTTCGTACATTATATCTGCAAATACGGAGCAATAAGCCCCACTTCAATTTCTACGAACTTCCCTCAGAACTGCATGGGAAAAAGAGTGTAAAAAAGAGACCGAGAGACTCCGCCAACGCGTTTTTGTTACGAAGGAGTGCCAGAAATCGCCAATCTCCACCGAAACGGTGAAAAAAACCTGTTCGTCAAACCCCGCTTTACGCTCTGTAAAATTTCACACTTTTCTAAAAGTCATTTCAACCATTAATTCTACGGCCGCCAAAAAAAAACCGCCAGCTAACACCTGGGGAAACAGCTGAAAGAAAAGCTACACTTCCTTGGCGGAAATGCTCTTATCAATGGGGAAAATGTAGGTAAAATCGTACTTAGAACGAATTTCATTCCCCTTCCTTTGAAACTCCACGAAAATGCAAAAATTAATTAAATAAATTGCCATGACTCAAAAACAATTTAGCTATCGTTTCGAAAGTAGTCTCAAATTGAAGATCAAATTTCTCTGCTTCTAGTAGTATGAATCATAAATATGTGAACACAAAGTAAGTATTTTTAAATGCAAATATTGCGTGGAAGATACACAAAGTTCCATTGTCTGCCGTTTACAAGTTTCGCGAATAACGAAAGCAAAGAATGTAGAAACTTAAGCATGAAAACCGCAATTAAGATAAAAAAATTACACAGAAATTAAGTAAAAACCACACGTTGTGTAGCATAAATTTGGAATATGAAAGATTAAATTTTGATAACCCATTCATTACTTAATTAACTTAATTTCGCTGCACAACAGCGTTGAGTATCTGTGCGTGGGCACTGCTACGCATGAGTAATCCGTAGCCGGATAATGCGCACCCGGATAATGAAGAGTACAGACCTTTCCTTTGTAGGATCTCAATATTCACCGATTAGCAAAGAATGTGTTAATCAATGAGTATAAAGTTCCAAATGAAGAGTTGATTCTTTTCCTGGCTTACTGACATTTTGTGGTTATGAGTTCGAATACGAAATAAGTATTTTTCAAAGTACTTCAGGTTTTTGTTCCAAACCTTGCTTTTGATGTTATTGTTGTAGTCCAGAAATCAATTAAACTGTCTTTCTCAACACCGCAAAAACCGTCGTCAGTCAATTTGAGATTTAGAGAGTCCAGACTAACGAGAGACTACTTTATTCAAGAATTGGTACCCTAAAATTTACTGGTGCTACATAAATTTTAAGGCATGATTTTTCTGAAGGAAAACTGTTCATAAAAGCTTATAAAAATAGTTAAAAGCAGTTTCTTGGAAACCTCTATTCTTCAGTGCGATATGTTTATAGGGCCCAAGTAAAAGAATCTGACGAAATATGAATTTTTATTAAGAATACAAATTATGGAAAACATTTGTATCCTGTAAGTAATTAATCTGCTTCTTAAAATTTTAAGCTAGATAATGTACCCTGTACAAATAAAGTAAGAGAGACGAGAAGCATTATGGTAGAAATTCCTGACCCGAAAAGAAAAACGTCATTCTTATGTTGCACTTTCAGAAAGTGCACTTACCATTTCTTCACATCAAACTAGCTTTGAAGAAAGAAACTCTTAAGCCAATGAATAGAAATCAGGTTTTCATTGTTTTAGAAAAGATGTTTCTCAAAGCAAATAAAGCTACAATCCGGGTAGCACCTTCCTGTACCGGAATTTGTATTAAGATATCAATAAATCAGCTGTAGCTTGCATATGAAAGTTTTCTAAAAGCACAATAACGAACATATTAAGAAATGAAAAAGTAGATAATTACAAGCAAATTATAAATCATTGTATATTTTTTCATCTCCGAATTTAGTAGTCATAAACGAAAGGCACGCCTAACTTTTCTCTCAAGATAAATGTTGAATAGAAACAGACTGTAAAGGAAAATAGACATAAAATTTTCTTTGTTGTTTTTTCACTGGTGAGCCCAAACCGTCCGCAGACGTCGGTCACTACTAAGGCCAGAAGCCTTTATTATGGAGGCATCTAATAGGTGGCCACCTTTGTGATGAGACGAACAAATACAACTATGCCTTCCCCGGGATTCGAACCCGGGCTATTTGATATCACAGTCGGCTCCCCTACCTACTGTACCGTCTGTTGTTTAACTATTACTAGAATATATAAAAGAATATGCCAGCGATAAAACATTGAAGAAATTAAGCAGGAACTACATTTTAAAATAATTAAGTTTAATTTTAATTATGTAGAAGAGAGGATAATATAAATTAATCGGAATTATTTTAAGCAGTGATTTTAGCTTACTTATTTTAATCGCTCTGAAGAATTCTCTACCAGTATCAAGATACACGTTTTCCAGCTTTTAATCCTCTTGCAAACATAGTAATGGTTCTGGGAATTCTTGACAAAGAACTTTATTTAAGGCATTCAATTCATTGTCTTGCATCATCTACAGCACTGAAATGGAATTATCTTCTGAGCTCCCGTTACTCATGTAGATAGAAAAATTTCGGTGAGTTGTGAGTAACAAGCAGCATGTTTTTTTTTTTAAACTGTCGGCTTAAGTCTTTTCAAAAATGTGATGAGTAGTCTTTCGACGACCTCTTTTAGTAGATAATGGTTCATTTTCACGATTTTCTTCATTTTGGCTTGTCAGTAGAAACCCAAGTTGTAACAGCCTTCATCTAAACTGTCGCCATTTGTAAATCTAAGAAGCTACTCACACGCCTGCGAGTTACTCCAAGCATCATTTTTACAGATTCCCAGAAACATAGCAACAGTCTGAGCTTTAGATAGCTTTTCTCAGTAAAAAACAAAATTTGTTGACAATTCTTTGTTAATTGTGGTCGCATATCACTAAAGTTTCAGAATATTAAGAGCAATGATGTACATAAGTCGGCAAGCCAATGGCAATTGTCAAATAAGCGCGGAAAATCTTAAGCGAACAATCATCAGTAAATGCAAGATGATCCAGTGTGGCTTGCCTTTCCTTTTTTTTTTTTTTGTTGTTGTTTTGTTTTGAGCTACATCGCATATTTGTAAATATAAAAAAGTCAAAATTCTATTACACATACACAATGCCCAATTATAAAATTTGATAAGCAGTTTAAAATCAGCCAGATAATTACTATAATGTTCGAATTCTTCGTAATAAAGAACAATTTAAACTAAACATTTATTGTTGTCGATAAAATCATAAAATTAGATGCTTTCAGTCTTAATCATGATTCAACTCCAATGTATCCCCCCCGATACTTACGAACGAAGTTTCTAAGACATATGACGGTCTCTGATCTAACATATCAAATAGCAACTTACTCATGCCAGTCGCAATGATGTTGAAATTCAAAAAAACATTTTTAATATAGCCTGATGTGATACGTAAAGTCATAGTAAAAATGTTAGCGTAACATGTAAGATAAAACTATTGGGTTTGTTGAAAACAGCTGGTTTTTCATAATTTCATTTGATGGTTAGGTAAGAATAATAAATCGTGAAATTTAAAATTTTCTCAAATGGAACATTAATAAAAATAATAAGGCTCAAACAGAGTAATCCATTTTGTCATTTGTAAAAGACAAAACCACATTGCTTAAATTACCCTTTGAACTAGAAGCTTAATAAGGAGATTTACTTTGTTTTCGTCTAGAGAAAGATAACGAGGGTCTGGTTTAGATATTCGTTTGACTGTATAGGCATGACACTATACAATCCATATTTTATCAGAAATTAAATAAATTAAACATTTTAATAAGCAACTGAAGTTCCTTACTCAAAACAGAGAATATGATATAGAATAAAAGAAGAATTTTCATCTGTAAAAGTATTAAAATTTAAGTTGCTTCAATATCTACATTTTATTAGTTTCTGCAATTAGATAAAAACTTACGCTAATTCCATAAATGTTGCACTCTTTTCAGAAAGTATTCGCAAGACAGAGTCAGATCCTTCTGGCGGAAGACCTTATTCTCCTGGAGGATCCCGTTGGAAAAAGCTTCGTACCACAGTGCAACTTAGCAATGCAGTTTCTCACCACCGTAAAGCCCCTCTCAAGAGAGAAGACTCCTTCTTGAAGCGTTTTTCCACAAGACCTCCAAATATTATTTCGTCAGACAAAGACTCCAAAAACGCCCAAAATTTTGCCAATCGCTTGGCTCGAGCTACTGTCTTGAATCCAGACGAATCTCTCCTCTTCTGGTGGCTGTGGTTGGTTACATTTTGTGGACTACATAATAGTTGGACACTCATCGTCCGGCAGGCCTTTCCAGAATTGCAAGAAGCCCATTTAGTGTTGTGGTCTACCCTCGACTGGTGCTCAGACTGCGTTTATCTTTTGGACATTGCAGTACAGTTCAGGACTGGATACCTCGAACAGGGCATTATGGTAAGAGATGGAAAAAGATTAGCTAGGCATTATGTGACTTCGAGGGATTTCTTCCTTGATGTTGCTGCGCTTGTGCCCTTGAGCTTCATGCATCGTCTTATTGGTGAATCCCCACTCTTAAGGTTTCCTAGGTAAGGAAATTTTCTTTCCCCTTTACATAATTATTTAGTATCATGCAAATAATTGTTATCTCCCTATTCTTTAAAATTATAATCGTATTCAAATTTCCATGACAACTTTCTTCTAAGTGTTTGTCTGCCCGTGTATTTGAATGCATATTAAATGAGTCTAGCTCGAAATATATTAATCATATTGATCTCTAATGCTTAAATCTAAAAATTATATGTGTTTTCGTAAAATAGTTTATCTGTAAGATGAAAATGGTTTACACTACTGCCCACGGGTCGTTTAAAAAGTTGGAATAACTGTTGCATAATGGCAGGTACAGATCAGCCATTATTACTGGTGAACATATCATTGAAGATAACATCTGGTGAACAAACATATCGTGACATTAATTGGAAGTGTGCGACGGGACTCACTTTCTGTAAGCAAAAAGGTGTACCCGACGGAGATTTGTTCCCATTTGTACGAAATGTATTGGAATAAAACATTTTGATCCCATGCGATTCAAAAATGATGTAGAGAACAGATATTGAGTACAACTAATCGTAAGAAATGCTGTCAACTTCAATGAAAGAGACAGTATTCATAGTGTAAATGACCTGAAACATGAAAACAGGAGAAAACAGATTGATATTTAATAAATACAGGTAACATAAAAACGTTAAAAAACGCACCTTTAGGCATAATTATAAAATCCGAAAGCTTTCAGACTTTTATTAATATTTTGAAAAGCCCAGTATGGGGTATTAGTCTCCAAATGGAATTCTGCGTCGGTTCAGTCTATGCGACGAATCACTTTTCGAATTATTGCCATCAAATATAATGGCCTTGTATTATTTTTAATGAAATTAAATAATAAAGCATCTGTATACATTTATCTATGTTCCTCACATTGTAAATAAACGACGGTACCTAACGACATGAAATTCTGAATAATGTAATCCTCTACCCGAATATGGACACTTGGAAGCTCGAATTTTGAATCATTTTATAATCTGTTTCATAGTTTATAAACTTTAATAATTCTTTTATTAACAAGCTCGATGATTTGAAAGCGAGCAGTTGAAATACTTAACTGAATAAAACAGTTTATCTCTAGTGCGCGAGACTGTTTATGGGAAATTCTAAAGATAGCTGCTTTGAAATATTTTGTGATTTTGCTGTTAATTGGAAATTTATATTGTGCTAAAGGTAACACACAAAGTGTTAATAATAAAAACGTATCTTTGTTTGCATGCCATCTTACATAGAAAACTGAACATTGATAGGATGAACTGACAAAACTCTGAAAAAAAAATAGAAAAATGTATGCCAACACCAATCACTGCATCGGGAGTTCTGCTGCTTTTAATATTTTGTGATTTTCCTGTTCAATCGTATATTTAAATGACAAATAGAAATGGGTTAACAGAAGTTACTGCATCAGCAATAGACTGCGAGCTCAGCGAGAGCAGAAAAAACCTTAACAAACCCTTTTGGCCAACAGTTAAAATCAGAGAATCCCTTTAAATATTTAGCCCAAAGGCCAATTTTCCCAGAAGGGCTATTAATTTCGTTTCGTCATTTTGAATTTGTTTTCTGTAAACGGCGTTTCACTTTTCAAACCGTTGCCATCAAATATTATAGCCTTGCATTATATATTTAAAGAAATGAAATACTGAAACATCTGCATGAATATATGCATTTTTCTCGCACTGTGAAAAATCAACGGTACCTAGAGGCATCAAATTTTGAATAACGTAGTCCTCCTTTCGAATATAGGTATCTGAAAGACCGACCTTAGAATTTTTATTATAAACTATTTCATATTTTGTAAAACTTTAATTTTATAAAACTTTTAAATTTTTAATTAACAAACTCAACAGTTTCAAACGTAGCAATGGCAATGTTGTGCAGAAAAAAAAATATTCATATCTCCAGCGCGCGGGAATGTGTTCGGAAATTCTACAGATTTGCCCTTTCTGAATTATTTTGGGATATTTCTGTTGAATTTTATGCTTTAAGGGGGAAGAACATGATATTTAAGAAATAAAGGTAGCACACAAAACGTTAAAACAAAAAGCCCCTTTTGCCGTAAAGAGTGATAATCTCTTATACTATAAGGGGACACTTATAGCACGACTGCTATAAGTCCTTACAAATTTACACAAGAATTCATAACATACCAACCAATATTTGCATATACAATGTACGTCCAGAAAGTAAGTTCCGTTTGGTAATAAAAGTAAATTGTGTACAGCTACAGAAAAGTTATTTATTGCACAAAATTCAACAACTCTTAAACTACTTTTCCACATAACTGCCGAAATATTGCAGGCATTTGTCATAGCGTGGCACAAGTTTTTGTATACCTTCTTCATAGAAATTTGCCGCCTGTGTCTTCAACCAGTTGGAAACGGTTTCTTTCAGCTCGTCGTCATTGTTAAAGTGTTGACCGCCAAAGACAGACTTAAGATGTAAGAACAGATGAAAGTCGCTAGGAGCGAGGTCAGGGCTGTATGGAGGATGGTCAAACACGTCCCAGCCAAATCCCTGTAGGAGGTTTTTCGTCACATTTGCACATTGTGGTCGTGCGTTGTCGTGAAGAAAAACAACACCTTTTGACAGCAATCCTCGGCGCTTATTCTGTATTGCGCGGCGCAATTTCCGATGTGTCTCGCAATAAGAATCTGCTCTGATTGTTTGACCACGCGGTAAGAAATCAATGAGTAAGATGCCTTTCCAGTCCCAGAACACTGTGCACATCATTTTTCGAGGTGTCAAGATTTGCTTCGGCTTAACCTTTGCTGAGGATGAAGTGTGCCTCCATTCCATTGATTGCCGCTTACTTTCAGGGGTGTCGTAAGAAACCCAAGTTTCATCTCCTAGAAATTCTTCGCTGCTTTCAGCCTAACGGGTCAAAAACTGAAGTGCACTATCCATCCGTTTTGTTTTGTGTTGCTCAGTAAGAATCTTTGGTACCCAACGTGAGCAAAGTTTACGAAATTTCAGTTTTTCGGTAACAATTTCATGCATTAGTGATCGGGAAATTTGGGGAAATTCCATAGCGAGAGCACTAATTGTAAACCTTCGGTTTTCATGGATCTTGTCATCAATCGCGTGAACCAGTTCTTCTGTAACCAAAGATGAACGCCCACTTCGTTCTTCATCGTGCACATCACTACGTCCGTCATTGAACTTTCGGACGCATCTTCTCACCATCGAATCACTCATCGCTTTTGGTCCGTAAACATCGCAAATTTGCCGATAAATTACACTAGGTTTCACTTTCCTCGCATTCAGAAAACGAATCACAGATCTGATTTCACAAGCGGCGGGATTTTCAATCAACACCGACATTGTAAACAAGCACAACAAAGCGTACGTGACTGACAGCTATTTCCAAATGGTACGCGTTTCTTCTCCTTGATACAGAGCGTTTACTGCGCATGTGCGGAACTGCGATCGCAGAGCTGCAGCGGAGATAAATTGAAACGGAACTTACTTTCTGGACGTGCCTCGTAACAATGCCAACAGTATGTCAAAGAACGAAGCTGTATTATAAAAAATAAAAATATATAAATATCGAATAATAAAAAAAGAAATGAGTTGTTTATATGCAAATAAAGGATAATTTTGAAAAAAGAAAAGAAAGGAAAAGAATTATAAAATATTTCAAACTTATTTTAAGGTCGTACCTTGATTTCCTAGGAAGAAAGTGCTAAAGCTCAGAAAATATTTTTGCTTTCAGTAAAAAGAGAAACCCGCTATTCTATTATTCGCAATGTAAACGACCACAAGAAAGCGATATGCATTCCCATCGGAGCAAAATATCGATAAATATATATAAGAAATACCTATATAACTAACGTTTCTGAACATTTCGGATATATCGATTCAGTTACACAACATGAAGAATGCACAATTTGCTTTACAATTAACCCAGAACGAAAGGCCCGCGTAAGTCAGAAATAAAATATTAGTTACTGTGAATAACTTCCTGATGTTCTTTTTCCACAAATGATTATTTCCAGCAATGTATAGTATATCTGAATAATTAAATAAACATATAATATACTTCCTTGTTAAGATTTAGGTTAAATAGACAACCCGGAAACAATAATTAAGGTAATAAGTATGACGAACTGGAATTTATTTTACAAAACTTCACACACGAATACAAAAATAGCAAATGTGATTTTACAATGCTCGCGCGAAGTTTTCAAGGTCTAACTGAATACTCATCTGGTCACAAGAGCTGTAGCAGGAAATGAACGTTTATGAGGAAGTGTCACGTATCATGTGACTAGGAGCAGATGTTCTGTTCGAATAATGGTTTGATTTGGTTTATTTGATTATGACAAAGCACTCGATTACTATGTGCCTAAGAGGAGAGATAACATCTTGGAAGACTTTCGAATGGAAACTGGCTCAGAAGTCCACGTAACACACGGGTAAAACGTTGCACACGTATCCACAATTCACGCAGAGGAAACTCTGGAAACGCAGATACAGCCAGCTCTTTCGCCTAGGAAGCGAACCCATATTGAACTACCAGCCTTTAGCGACTTACCGTTCGGCCGCTGGTGGGCATTCAAATAATGACTCACGGCATCTGTTACACACATATATTATATTTTTCTCTTCAAGCAAATTCAGTTGTCCGCAATTTATGGCTTGCTTTTGACAGCTGCGTTCTGGTAGTGACAACACATCCATCAGTTTCAAGGACTTTGCTCGCTCGACCTCTTCCTCGAATTAGGAGTAGAAACTTGCTCATCAAATGGCGCATGGCAGATATATATATGGTAGTGTTCTATTGGAGAAGAATGAGCACTAGTAGCAGAGGCAGCATATGAATTTGGCGATCCTGAGATAAAATGGTATAAGGGTCATCAAGCCTTGACATGAACTTAGAAGTTTGAATCTTATCAACATTAATAAAGGGATGAACTGCAACTTAACTCTTTCGCGTCGAAGACACCCTGCCATTCAGACATCGGCAGGTCGCCCAACCGCCTCGTTCGTCTTCTACTTGATGCTTTCCCCCATCCCGGAGTATATGCTTCATTGGTTTCGCGAACTGTTAAATGACATGTCAATCATTTCTTTTGAAGCGACTGAAGTAGCTCTTTTATTGGAATGCAGGTTGGCTCCTCTTTGCTTAGCTTCACCGCAAATACAGAAGAGAAATATAGAAAGCTATTGATGCTGGCATTTGCAATCCTGTCCTAAGGGAAAACTGCACATAATGGGTGAAACGACCGAAAACCCCTTCAAGAGATAGTAATCAATTCGCTTAAGTAGGTTATTGTTAACGCTGTAGCAGCCTACTAGACAGGGGGGAGGAAAACCATTTCAACAAAAACTCGTGTACACGGACGTTCTCGATGTTTGAAGAAAACAGATTTGGCCTCCTCTCGATGCGAAAGAGTTAACACTTTGACACCATATTCGAAAAGCGGAGCTTTCTTAAATTTCTTATCTACATAATATATGATTATCTTCGCTTCTTGTTATTCAACTTTTTATCTGTTTGTTAAAATTGGCTAATTTCTTTTGATAAAAGGTTATTGCGGAAACGAAATTATCATTTTCGAGAACTCTTCGATGATGGGCATTGCCGTTCGTAGCACGCAGCTCTCGTTCAAATATTAAATATGTAGCTGTCTCCAGGTTTTAAAAGTTGTTACATGCAAATAGCTTCATCCGCTTAGTGCCACAGCTCTGTACGATGAAGACCCATCTCTTTCTATTACTCTTCTCTAAAAGTTCAAATATATCTGTTGAAAGAGATTGAAATCGTTGATTATAGTAGATCGGTGTTTGCAATAGTCCAGATGACTTCTGGTCACTGGGTTCGTAACGATTGCAATCATGGTATATAGGTAATAAACATGCAAAATCTTGATATAATCGGTAATATACCTGCGCCTACCAATCCAATAGTTTCTCTTGGCAGTTGCATCATGTGTTCTTTAGATTCTGTAATGCCCAGTTGATAAGGCATGAAAATGCTCTTTGAGTAATCTTTCTCATTCATGAAACGAGACTACTAACTTAACGTCCTCTGTATCTACCTTGGCTGAACATCTATATAAAACACCTTGCTTCCTGAGGTAATCTGTACCACTCTTATTAACAGAATTTTTATCATTATCAGGATTTTCTGAAGATTCAATAATTTTCCGAATATTTTCTTCTTTCAATTACTCTTGGGCTTCTTGCTGATATATGGATTGTAAAAATGCAAATTTCGCGCTGTTCTCCGCTGTATTGAGAAAACGATTAAAACTACATACCTACAACAACGTTAATTTTGTCTGCTACATATTATCTCTTCAGATATTAAGTATCTGTAATGACCATCGCGCCAGGCGACCTGTAGTTGGTGTCGAATTCATCAACCATCTAAATGGCTTATAGTCTGTTGCTATAGGGACCTCTTGGCCGTCGATACACGTATGAAACTTATTTGAGGCCCATATGATGTATAAGGCCTCTGGTTAAGTCATAGAGTAATTTCTTTTGACCTTTGGGAGCACCTACTTGTTATTCGGTTGGGAGATTTTTTATACCAGTGCCTTAAAAGAACACCGAATTGAGTCCATAGTTACTAACTTCTATCCTAACAACATAGGGTTTGGTTGGCCGATTCATCACTAAAGATAAGTAAACTATCAAAACGTACTTCAGTGTTTCCAAAGAAATTTCTTTTTCTTCTTCCCAATCCCAAGACACATTTTTGTTCTTCAAATTAGTCAAGGGCCTTGCAATCTCAAAACATTTTGCTATAAAGCAACTACACCACGAACAAGTTTGAATTAAAGTTATAACGTCCTTTACGTTCTTTGAAGATGATACTTTTTGAATAGCAGCTGTTTGGTGTCGGTCAGCTTCGAATGTCTGATTCGCTATGAAATATCCTAAACATTCTATGCGGTTGCAAGCGAAATTTTCAGTTCTTATGGCTACCACGTAGATTAAATTCTCGATATTTCTTGAAAATGGCATCTAATTATCTAAATATTCATCAAAGGACTTAAAAAGGTACATGTACGTGTAAGAGCGGGCGGGGCACTAGAAGTCCACTATCGGTCGGACAGATTAAATCCGCTATACTAACTGTGTAGTTTCACCTCAGTTTTGAGGAAAAGCCCCGCTAGCGGACAGAAAGTCTCCCATATCTCTTCCCTTAACACCAACCTCTCGAGAGGAATTTTGGCTCGTCATATATTTTGAGTGCATTTTTGCTTCAGAGACATTATACGTCTACAAGCATTTATCCCTCTCCGGGATTCGAACCCGGTCCACCGGTACGACAGTCAGCGTCTTTAGCCACTATACTGGCTGGGCAGAAAAAACAGCTCAGACAGTATGATGATATTATCTAGGTATGAAAGTACAAGAATATTTTTTAAAGAATTTTTAAGTTGTTGAACATTTGTTAGACGGTTATCGGTGCATTCTTCAAACCGAAAGGATCTTCCGAAAGCAATACGTTCTAAAGGGTAAATAAAAGCCCTTTTTTCGCGATTTGAAAGATAAACTTCTATTGGTGGCACCCGATCTTTAAATCAATGGTCGACATTAGAGGAGTATGTTTAGCTTAGCATGAAGAATGTCATCTGTCCTGGGCAACGTGTATTTATCAGTTTTTGTTCTGCAGTTTTGATTTCCGGTAATCTAAGTATAACGTCTCACTTGCCCATTACGTTTAGGTACTAATACTATCAGGGAAGAAAAAGGAGATTCGCATTCTTCTAGTGTATCACTTCCTAGAAATTCATCTACCAAGTGAAGAGTTTGCTTGATGATCACTC
This sequence comes from Stegodyphus mimosarum, assembly GCA_000611955.2. Taxonomy (NCBI): domain Eukaryota; kingdom Metazoa; phylum Arthropoda; class Arachnida; order Araneae; family Eresidae; genus Stegodyphus; species Stegodyphus mimosarum. The sequence continues at coordinate 793,724 of KK112341.1, forward strand.
ATCGACCAAACTCAACAACTGTAGGTCTTTCTTTAATATGTTTTCTTCAGTAGATACATACCCTACTACGGAACTAAGACGGAAGCCTAATTACTCGTACTGATGTAGTACTGGCTTTTGGTAGTAATTTCTGTTTGAAAGTTATTTGAATATTGGCTCAATAATTTATTTAATTCTGATCCTTGTTCATTGGACAGTTATTTTCCTTCACTTTCTTTTAACCGAATAGTGTTACGTTTCGCATTATTTTCTTACAAAGGTCATCACTAAAGTTAAACTTTTGTTTAGGAATGGATATACCATCTATTACTTGAAATGTATGAAACAATTCCACTGCTATGTAAAATATCAGTTCCTAAAAGCATTCTGTTACCTTACGTAGCTGTAAATGAAACAAATAAAGTTATTCGGAACGATTATTCTTTAATTCAGTTTCTACTTGGGTCGTACAAATTTCTGTTTCCTTCAAGATACCATCGGGAAGGCCATCACTGATACTGCTTTTCTCAAATTTTATTCCTCTTTCTCTCAAAAGGGCATAGAATGTTTCCCCCGCTATAATGTGGCTAGCTTCAGTAGCAGTACACACAATTCCGATTAACCAGTTTATTTTCCTTTAACAAAACCCTTTGCGGCTCCTCCGCAAAGAATATCCGAAGGTGTATAGCTCCGAAATCAGCTACTGCTTTTTTAAGAGAAGCGGAGCAGCCGGAGAACTTAGCCTTAATGAAGCTTGACTTCCCATAGCCATGGAACTAACAAATGGCTGAACTTTTGCATTTTATCTTGATGGGGTATTCTTAGCATGTTGAGAGTTACTCTATAATTTTAGGAACCATCTCTTTAATGAAGCTTAATATGTTATTTAATAACACATTTATTTCTTACATGTTTAACTTCTTCATAAAAATCTAATTTGTCCGAAAGCTGAAATAGATTGTTCCATTTGCTCCCGTGAAACAAAAAATATTCTTTATACTCTGGAGGGACTTTCCATTTAATATTATTTGCCAGTGTCAAATTCTTTCGCAGCTCAAATGTGAATTTTGATTCTTGATGCTTCCCATCGAAGTAATTTTGGAAGTCAACGTCTCGCCAGGTGTTTGGGGTCTTTTTCTGTTTGGTAAATAGTTATCTAAATTTCTCAACACTCAAATTGAAATGCTTTAACAAAATTTGTTTAACTTTCTGCTGATCCTAAGCATCATCACAAGATTCCTTTGCAATTAGTTTTGCATCAATTAACTTAGCAGACTACCAAGAAGATAGGCTACCCATTTTGAAACCTTAAAAAGATAGTAAAGTAGTAGAGAGTCTATGGACAGTGAAATGCTTTTCAGAATAAAAATTGTCTCCTCACAGGGATTTGAACCACTCATCTTCCATTTACTAGTTGGACGTGCTAGTCGCTTACCCCGTGAAATCCCGAAGGAAATATGATAATTTCATACCATTTTACTTCCAACTAGATAATCGCCCCAAAAGCAAAAGGTACTTGAGAAAAACGTTCAAAGGGAAAGACTAACTTTAATATATCCTACACGTTCAATAATGTAATCTTTCCTAAATTACAAACGTCTGCTTTGAGCTCAGCAATTTTCTGTACGATAATTTAAATTAGATATGTCACTTGCTTTTAAATACCGTAGTAAGACCATCAGAGGCCGAGTTGTAAAGTCTCTGAACGCTAGTAGTTCGATTTGTATTCACATCCCGGGAAACAGGCTGGTCGTATGGAAATTTTAGTGTTTTTTTTTTCACCTTTAACCTGGATATGATCCAGTTTACCTCAAAAAATCCTCTACGAAAGCATCCCTCGAATGCACGAATACTTTTGCTTGAATCGCCATTAAACAAATAAAGAAAAATAATCTAAGATATTAAACCCTTAACTTCATTATTTAATAAAATACAAATAATTATAATGATCCCACCAAAACGAGCAATAATTTTGTTTTCTAAATAAAGCAAAGTTGCTGAAAAGCTTGCGTAAACTTTGCCTTGCTACCTCGAGTCAATACCTCGAGTCACCATTGCTTATTTATTGGTACAACTGAAGCTACTTCCTGGATTTTATTGAATCATCCAGCAGAGTTTTCCCCGAGGGAAAATTCTCTTCAGTCACTTCGAAGTATGGTGAATGAGGAGAGCAGTAATGTTCACTAAAATAGCGATTTAGCTCTAAGTGCGGTCGTCTCTAAAAAAGACTTAAGTCCAGAATCTGACAACCTTTTCCGGAGTTTAGTAACTCTGTACCTTCTTTATTTAGGAAGTATAGCTAAATATTTTCTTCGGATACGTGGCTAATAGCTATATGTACTTATTTTAAATCATTCCGTTTTTAGAGTAAGGAGGTTTTTCAGAATAAAATATATCAATATCGAGGAAGTTTTAGTAATAGTTATTCAAACAACGCTAAGAATTACTGCGCATGTGAAACTGCCTTTTCTTATTACTTGCATTGACTGGGACATTCTAAGTTGTTACAGACTATCAGATTCGTCTATGCCAGGAAATGTGGAACTGTACTGTTGCTGGGGTTTGACCACTTCTAGTTAGATGCGATGTAATCAATAATACCGCACAAGAAGTAATGCAATAATTCTTCGCAGTGCTCAAGAATAGTGCTCAAGAAGTAATGCAATAATTCTTCGCAATTTTCCTCTTTTTAAAGGGCAATGAGAACGACCATTCGACCAAAGTCGACCATGTTTTTAGTTTCGGAACCCCTACAAGAACTATTAGGTGTCTCAAAACCACGGTACTCTTACAAGGATTTTAACCACGAATCTTCCGTTTGTGCTGGACGTGCTAACCGTTTACTCTAAGAGGCGAACACTGTGCAGTTCCTTACAAGTTTATCTTGGCTTAATAATGGTCGTTTGATTCTAATAGTTAGCTTGATTGATACAACTAGAGGAAGTAATTGAACTCTCTACTACTTCAAATAGAATTTTAATTATATTAGTAAATAGAGGTGATTATATTTGACTTAATAGAAACACGTTTTACGAATGCAATTCGAACTATAAATTGTATGTCTATTGTTGCTTAACTGAGATTTTAATAACATTCTTAATAATGCAATACAATTATTTGTATGATGATAAAACAAAGATATATAAGGCATTTTCTCGCTCCTTCCAGCATGGCTTCGTGGTTTAACGGTATCACACTTCGAGAAGTCTAGGTTCGAGTCCCGGAGAGGGCATTGTTCGTTTTTCTCGTCTCCTGCTTCATAAAAAGCCTAATGACTCTACATATAAATTCGGCAATTAGTATAATTATTAAACCAAACTGATTAAATACAAAAGTCTCAAAACAAGCAAATAAAATTCATTTAAGTATCATTCCTGATTACACCTAGCAGATGTTCCTAGCTATAATAATGTCTTTCGAAAATGCTTGGCGGCTGAGAATCATAAATCTATTAAAATGTGTACCTAATAAAATAATACCTAAGAAACCGTGTAATAATACCTAAGAAAATATTGTACTTAATCAATACATATCGCGAATCTTCAAGAACGGTGAAGAAATCGGCCAAATCAGATAGTGATTTTCCAAGAGCTCATCTCTCCAAATGACATAGCTAATAATAAAATAAATATCAGTTCTTATCGACACCGTCTCACAGTATTAGTTCTACACTGTTCTAGATAGAGTTTTATTCGAGGTTCGTAAAACTTTGTGCAATTCACCCTGAACCAAAGTAAAAGGAAATCACTATCCAGTTGGAATTTACAAAAAACTACCCCTGTCTCTCTAAATGAAACCTCTTCTCTCTCTGCATAAGGCCCTGATAACACCGAGTACTGAGAAAATATAAGAGCGGAAAAGGAAATCCTGAATTATACAAAACTAAAATACTTGTACTAGAAAACCGGATTTTCAATCTTTAAACTCAATCTCTAATTCTAAACGAATCTATTTTAAATCGCAAGACAGTCATTTAACTGATTTTGTCTAGAGCTATATAAACCGTGCTCTTATTATAATTGTCTTTATCAAAGGCAATTTAAACTTAATGACTTACTTTCCCTTAGGCAATCAAACTTCTTTAAGGTTACCGATTTTGAAATAGCGTAAATTTTTCATAAATGTACATGTTGGACAACATCCGAAGAACGTTGGGTTCGACATCAATATTTTCAAGCACAGTATCCTGTCTTTCTGATCGGTAATTGGTGATTCATTTTTTTATTTTTCGTGTCAGATAATTAACTCTGCTTTTCGTAACTGCATCCCTGGTTAATTTTGCAATATTTTCTGAGTCGATTTCTTTTCTTGATAACGTCGGTGCTAGCGCACTGAGGTTTAATGTTGTTATGTTAGTGCCTTTGAAAATCACCAAATATAAACTAGAGCTTTCAGTGGTTAGTACATTAAAATAAATCAATTAAGTACGTTGTGATTATTGATTTTAAATATCCGAACAACCCAATGGTAGCTGGTATGTATCATCTATAAGCTTCCCAGACAATAAAATAAAACATCATACTAAATCTACACTGCTCGACATTGAAAATGCAACACCAAGAAGGAGTAGTCAGACATTTATGCAAATTTTAGAGTAGACGCACGTCACTAAGTTATGCGAAGGATGTGAAATGCGTAGCTCTCCAACGCACGACGAAGTAAGATATAAGAGAAGGAACGTGCAGAATGGACAATATTCGTGTCGTTATTTCTGCCAGACGAATTATCGAAGAAAGTTGGTTTTTGTCCCGGAGTATACGTGTAATAGGAGAGAATGCTAAGACACCGTCAACGAAGGCACTTCCAGCAGATAGACAATTTTACGAGGGGTTTGGTGATCGGACTGAGAAGGGCGGGTTGATCCTTACTTCAAATCGCAGCTGATACCCACATGGATGCGAGCACGGTGCATCGGCTATGGCGAACATGGTTGGAACAGTGGGAAGAAGGAGGGGTGCAGGGGCAGCCGGAGTGACGTCAGCACGCGTGGATCGACGCATCCGCAGACAAGCTGTGGCGGTCCCGCAGGTCACTTGTACCGCGATTTTACAGCATGTGCAAGATATCCTGGATGTTCCTGTGTCGATCAGAACCATTTCCCGTCGATTGGTTGAACGTGGCCTGCACTCACATCGTCCGTTAAGAAGACTGCCATTGACCCCCCAGCATAGTCGCCAATGTTTAGAATGGTGCCGGACTGGAGCAATGTGGATGACAGAGTGGAGAAACGTCGTGTTCTCAGATGAGACATGCTTCTGTTTACCCAGTGACAGTCGCCGCATACGTGTGCGGCTTCGCCGTGGAGACAGATCTAATCCGGCAGTAATTGTGGAACGTTCCACCGCGCGACAATGTGGCATAATGGTTTGGGGCCCTATTGCTTACGATTCCAGGTCACTTCTAGTTCGTATTCAGGACACTATGACGGCCCAACAATACTTGGATAATGTACTGCGGCCGGTGGCAATCCCCTACCTTCAGGGTGTGCCTAATGCAATTTTTCAGCAGAATAACGCCCCACCACACAGTGCTCGCATCTGCCAACATGCTCTTCCAGGTATACAGATGCTTTCCTGGCCATCGTACTCTCCTGACCTGTCACCAATCGAACCTGTGTAGGATGTGATTAGACGTCGTTTGCAGACTCTGCCCCTGCGTTGTTCAGAAGACTAACTGTGGCAAATGGTTGAAAAAAGAGCCATCTCTCAGGACACCATCCGCATTCTTATTGACTCTATGCCTAGACGTGTTTTTTCGTGCATCGCTGTCCGCGGTGGTTCTACATCCTACTGAGCTGACGCCGTTCTTGCTCTGTATTCTGACTATCATTTTGAAATAAAGAGCACTTATTGCTGCTTGCTGTCTTGGTCTTTTTTCCAAATTTCATCACTTTCTGACCACACCTTCATGGTGTTGCATTTTCAAGGTCGAGCAGTGTATAAATGAGATAAACTTTTATTTTACTATTAAAATTAATTTAAATATTGTAGAGTCATTAGGTATTATTGAAGCAGGTGTAATGAAAAATGAACAAAGCCTTGCCGGGAAACGAACCACGGATCTCTCGGTTAGGCGACGAGCGTGCTAACTACTACACCCCGAAGGCATATGAAGCAGGCGAGAGAAATACATTATAACGTTAGCAAATAGAATTTTATGCTCCAGGGAGTCAAAAAAATATTGTACAATTAATATATCAAGGCATAGATTGTTTTCATTCTAAATCGTAATTCGTAATTCATAACATATTGCTTTTAGATTAACTTGTTTTATTCTAAATCATAACTCATAACATAATGCTATTAGATTAAACGGGCATAATATTATGGAACTACAAGAAGATAATTAACAAATTTGAACCAAGTATTTTAACACACTAATTTTAAAAAATCAATTAGGATTGTACCCTGGCATTCTTAACTAGTTATTTAACTATTTCGCAACAATCATCTACTTAAACTCCTATCAAGCTTTCATCTAAAATTCGTTACCTTACATACCAAGATTAGCTATTAACAATACTAAGGAACTGCGTTCAAACCGATGCTTAAGTAATGAATCGACCCGGGGACGCGGCAAGAACCTAAAACCGGGATTTCTAGAAATTAACTAAGAGATTTAACTACAGTACTACTGTCAATAAGTTTACATATCAAATTAAATCTTGAAACTTTACCAGATTGAACATTATTAACGTCGATGATGCTCAACGCGTCTTAGATTTCTAAATTTATGAAATGTGACTTAACTGGATGCTTCCTCCTGGACTTCTACGAAGCTTCCACAGATACCCCCCGGATTTGTAACGCACAGATGTTAAGAATGACCATCATCATTAAAGAATTCACACTGGAAAATTCAGCCGTCTGGTCTGCAGTTTCACTTCTTGAAGATAATTGAACGGCATGTTCTTGAGAAGTAGCTACTGCAAACGGAACATGAATGTTAGATGTTGAAAGATATTAATCAGGTTAACTAATCTGCGGTTTCGCTTCTTGAAGATAACTGAACGGCATGTTCTTGCGAAGCAGCCACGGGAAACGGAACTCTAATGTAAGATGCAGAACGATATTAAGCAGGTTAACTGGTCTGCAATTTCACTTCTCGAAGATAACTGAACGGCATGTTCTTGCGAAGTAGCTACGGCAAACGGAACACTAATGTAAGATGTAGAACGATAAGAAGCTGGTTAATTAGGCAAGTATTTTTATCAGCATTTTTATGCTGAAGCCGGAGGAAGCAAGAAATTGCCCGACGTCCCACTGCTATACCGGGAGTAAAGCGAGTTTAAGAGCGTTCGAGAGAGGGCGAAAAATCGCGTGCACCGTCTTTTTGGTACAAACTTTTACCAACGGCACCAAAATTCACTCAAATGTGTGACAATTCCTGACAAAAACGCTCCGAAGATAACAGTATACAAATTCTTACTTTTCAAAGTGTCAATTCAACACCTTTCCTTAATATCGCTCGAAACTTGCAAAATAAAAACAGGCGTTAACAGTAAATCTAGAACTCTGCCGGAAGCACAAGGAGACTTTCCCCATAAATCACCCCAAACAGCTTCAAATGACAAAACAGCAAACACACGAAAGCTACAAAATTTTGTTAATTAAATGAGCATATTTCCCAAACTAATTAAGTTATGAACTTGAAAGTAATTTTAAATTAAATTGCAAATCTTTCTGTTTCCTCTAATATAATTATAATTATATAAACTCAAATTACGTATTTTAAAAAATCCAGAATATAACATGAAAAACACACCCCATTGTCTGCTGCCAATCGCGTTCCGAAAACGAAAGTTACGAACTTACTGTCTTATGTCCAAAACTCTAATTAAAGGTAAACCAAATTAACACAGAAATTAAATAAAATACAATTGTGTAGCATAATTTAGAATATAAATTAATCAATTAACTTAATTTCGCTACACAACAATGTCACCAAAATCTCGCTATTTCTGATGCGTTACTTATGCGTATAACCTTTGTCCAATTTTCATTTTTATTTTTGTGTGTGTGTGTCTCTTTCGTCTATTTAATGATGTATTTAGATTGATTGTTGCATTTGTAGTTTCAAAGATATAAGCATTCGAGCGCATCTCAAATAGCTTCTTAATTTTTGCTTTCCTATTACACCGTTATGGAGAAACGAATTCCAACGTTAAAAATAATATTAAAAAATAGAGGTTATTAATATGATTTTGCTTTCAGTTCCCTTAGAACTGATGCTTACTTTCTGATTTTCCCAAAGACATTTCTTTGCTGAAATTCGTCGAAGTTTAGTAGGTATCATACTGTCTTTTATAAACAACCGTAGGAACAACTTATCTTATCACCATATCTTACCTTGTTCATTTGCTATTTGACAGCTGAGGAAGATGGTTTTGTAGTTAAATCATCGAAACTAGTCCTGCAAAATTTATTAATACAACTCTGATTCTTGTTGTTTGACTTCTCCAATAACCGTAGGAAAGTTAAAAGGAACATGAAAGTAGTCAAATCTCTGTGTCTCAAATCCCTCGGTACATCAGATTAAGTAAATTATTACCTCCAGTTTTCAAGGTTGAAATAAATAGTTGAATTTGTATCCTGCTTTTTCCTTCTCTGAAACACTGAGTGTTTCTCAGTTGCCTGAAAAAGTCTTGTTTATCCCAGATGGAAATAACGGTTTAACGCCAGGTGGAAATGATCTTCACTTAACTTCTACGTGCGAATCATGAAGCACTTAAAAAAAGGTAGCGCTTTACATAATGAGATTTAGATTACTTTAACCATTTGTAGAAATAATTCCTGATTAGAAAAGAGTTATAATTTCTCTTCTTTTTGTTTTCGTGGAGATATATTTTCTTAGAATCCCGAAATGACGGAAATGGACATTTAATTTGCAATACGGCTGTATTTTATGCTATCCCGAAATTGTAGCAGATATAAAATCTTTTCCAGGCGAAGCTGTCGAAGCAGAATTGCAGAAAGATTTCAGAAACGTGACAGGGAAAGAAGTTGAGGAATCTTTTAACACATCACGTATTAAACGTGTGTCATGGAAACATTTGTTATGAATTATGCTGCTTCACAAAATGTTGATGAGTCTCCATCTCCTAAAATGGATTTAAATAGGTGCTAGACGATCTTAGTTTTGCGAAGGAAATGTATAATTACTTACATTTCTATTAAATACATGAGCAAGCAATTTTATTTATATCTTGATAAAGCTATTAATTTTAGTTCACCTGCTGTTATCTAAAATTCAACAGAGTAACCTTTTACAATTTATTTATTTGTATTTCAAGTGATTAATTTCGGATACTCTACTATTTCAAATTTTTTCAGAAATTTTTTTAATTTTTTCAGAAACCTCATTATTTTAATAACATTTTGTCTCAATTTATTTCTTTTTCCAAGAGATGTGAGATGTCGAGTTTTGAAATAGCGCAGCTTCGAAACACTTGACTTTGGAAAACCAATGTAAATATGAATGTTTGAAAGATTTACTGTAGAACTGAAAAGACGAAAATCGAAAATAAGAGGAAACGCATATGAGGGGAAATTCTAAAGGAACTAATACAACGCAATTAGAATATCGATATCAAGCATAAAAACGTACTTGAAAGGAAATTTATAGAAACTACACTAGTGTGCAAAAATTAAGGACGAAGTCGAAAAATTAGCATATCAGCTGAACGAAGAGGCAGAGCGGACAGAAAGACCAATCAGGAGATTAAGTAAGGTGATGTACGGTAGCACATGCGCAGATATGCAGGTAGACGTAATGGGGGAGTGTCTGAGTAGTATAAAGCATGCTGTCGGTGTAAGATCAGTATTTCTGGCAGAGAGATTGCACGCCGTATACCAGTTAAAATCACACCGAGTTGCTACCTCAGCGAGAAATGGCGAATAATCAATCTGTTAGACGACATCTGGATGCTTTTACCCGAGGTCGAATCAATGGGAAGTTGGAGGAAGGCCGCAGTGTGACAAGTGTGGCTGCAGAGTTCGGAATTGCTCACAGCATCGTTTCACGACTTTGGAGACAATTTCAAACTACAGGAACAGCTATCCGGGGGTTTAGTAGTGGTCGTCCACGAGGAACCACACCCGCAGATGACCGGTATATTGCCTTACAGGCCAGAAGAAACAGGCGGCAGACAGCGGGAGAAATCGCTAGACACACGACACAGGCGACTGGACGACCGATATCGCGTTTTACCGTGGCCAGAAGACTGCACGGTGGTGGTCTGTTTGCACGACGCCCTGTACGGTGTGTACCTCTAACGCCTGCCCATCGGAGAAGGCGTTCTCTGTGGTGCCGGGAACACCGGAATTGGAGAGACAATGAATGGGGACGAGTACTCTTTACAGATGAGAGCAGATTTAGTCTGAGTTGCGATTCTAGACACATACACATCTGGACAGAGCGGGGAACACGCAATAACCCCTTCAACATCATCAAAAGGGACTGTTTTGGAGGTCGCGGAGTTCTCGTTCGAGCAGACATAATGCTTGGTAGCCGGACCGACCTTCATATCTCCCAAGGAGGTTCGTCACCTGGGACTGCTATTGTAACGAGGTTCTTCTTCCTTACATGCGTCTTTTCACAAGGGCTATGGGTCCTCAGTTCCTCTTCATGGACGACAACGCTCCACCTCATCGCACAGTTACTGTCGAAGAGCTGTTGGAGAGTGAAGATATTGAACACATGGATTGGTCGGCAAGGTCTCTGGATCTAAATCCCGTCAAGCATGCACGGAACTTACTAGGGAGACCCGTGGCAGCACGTAACTTATCGCCAGTAACGATTCCGAAACTGCGATTGGTGCTACAAGAGGAACGAGCAGCAGTGTCTCAACAGCTCATTAACAACCACATATCCAGCATGCACAAATGATGTGAAACCTGCCTAGCAGTCAGGGGAGATCATATCCCGTATTAAAGACCCGATGTTTCTTGCTGAATACCCATCACAGGGATGTTTCGGCCTTCAGTCGCATTGCGCCCCATGCTACTTTTTCAAAAAAGCTTCTTTTTATCCCTCTGATTTCTCTTTCAGTAAGTGTTGCTTACATTACTCATGTCCTTACGTATTGGGGATCTTACGGTATTAAATGTGTTGATTTGGAAAGCTTTTGTACAAAGTTATATTGAAAAAACCGTCTCGTCCTTAATTTTTGCACACCAGTGTATGTCCACCCTAAACCTTAAGATCACATTCTGATTATAGTGACACATATTTCAGAATATCAAATTTCCTATTGTCTAATTTTTTAAATATAATCAATTAAATTACCTTTATTAGATTCCATACCTTCATTTTGTTTTTAATGTTCAAGATATTATAATAAATTGAACTAAATATAGTCAGTTAAAATTACTGTCTTCATATAAAGTAGTAAAATGTATTCATTAGTAATATCCTTAAAATGCAGTGAACTTGTAAATCTCAGGTTTTGTTAGATTCAGCTTTTTTCAAGTCCAAAGTGTCACACTTTTGAAGAAACCTACACGTTCAATATTGGTTGCACCAAAGATTCTGTCAAAGAGTTATTTCTCAAAATATATAATATAATTCTGAAACTCTTTCCTTTAAATAGCTAAAAACTGCAGCAGGATTCATAGCATATATCTCATAACTATGATATAATTAGCGACAATCTAAAGTAGTCGCTCACAATTTGGGTTTCAATTTTTAGTCAAGCAAAACGTTTTCTTCTTTTGAAGTGAGTTGTTACTGTAGTTAAAAGTCATATGTACAGTTGACTACTTCATAAACTTTTATGAACAGCTGATTCAATATTTTAACTAATTTATTTAATTAACGCTTCATTTTTTCTGTGTTTATTGTTTTCATTCTCTGACGGCAACCAATTGTCACATTGCAGTGAAAGATTGAAAAAGAAATATTTTAAGCAAACGTCTATTAATTTTAGACTTACACTCAACTCTTCATGCTTATGAAGTTATATTTCTTTTATTCTTCTACAATTAGCTCCCAAATAATCAATGTGATACCGTGGACATCATCCATAGTCTTTTAAAAATCACGCTTATTCCGAGAGCAATTTAAAAAAAATATGAAAGTGAAATAACTCATATTATAATCAGCAGAAAATACTGTTAACAGTAACCTGCATTTTAAAGATGTTTTATCTAAAGAGTACGTTCGCTTGGTTATAAGGTATTTTCTTCCTCTTCTCTGTATACCTTCGCGATGTAACGGTAGCACACTCGGCGCGTATTCGAGAAGTCCAGGTTCGAGTCCCGGCAACAGCATTGCTCATTTTCAACTTCTACAGCATCGTAAAATGCCTAATGTTTCTACAGTGGCACCCGAACTAAAAGGTAGTGTATGATGATTCTCCAGGATTTGGCGATTGGGTCCCCTAATTCCAAGTCGCCTTTTAAAATAGAAAGTATAAAAGGTATCTTCTCCCTCCTTCCTGCATGCCTTCGTGATGTAACGGTAGCACATTCGGCCCGTATATTAGAGAGATTCAGGTTCGAGTCTCGGCGAGGGCATTGCTCATTTATCACGTCTGCAGCATCAAAATAGCCTATGTCTCTATATGATTTTGTAAAGCAAATAAGTATTCGAAGTTTCCCTTTCAAGAGCGCATGTGCACCCTCTCTCTGCATGTATTCCTTCCCCTGGCTAAATTTCTTCCTCGCTTTCCAGTGCACATACTGTTTGTTTCCTCTTGTATTAATCTTGTATTTGTACAGAAATAAATGCGAAACAGGAGATACCTGATTGAGAAATAAACTTATAATGGATTATTTAACAACATTTACATATCATGTGCAATTAAACTAAGTGTTGCTGTGGATAAAAAGAACTTCTAAATGATATGACACGATCCACTATCTGATTTTTCATCGTTCTAAATAAATTTAACTTCTTTAGACGAGGACCCTGTTAATATTCCTCGTATACCCAGGTGTTGACTGCATGTTTTATTTCTGTATTTTGGTTATCACAGAAATTAAATATAATTCCGGAAATGTTATGTTCTCGGGTATTTTGCTAAAGCGAGTAAATTTTATTAAAAAGCATAAAAATCTTAAAAAATTATAAGATTATAGAGGTTGAAGGAGGGTAACATAAATTCGACAAAAGATATCAAACCATTCGGCAACAGGTAAGTACCTAAGTTTAAATGATACCGCTATCAACGAATGAAAAGTGTTTGCAGGGAGAGCTTTTATCCAACCACATAAATTCGTAGAAACTTCTAGGACGAATACTTTTCTGATCTTATAAATCAGTTTTATGACTTTGTCCGAAATGTATAAAGTAATAAAAACCGTTATGTCAGTGTTAGTAATCTGAAATGACATCGCCAAAAATTTTAACTTGAAATGCATTTCACTTCTAACTTTTATTTTTAATTTTAAAAATTTGCAAATACTATAAAATCGCTGCTTTGACTTCAAATTTCCTAACCACATTTGCTCAACTGGATACTCGAAGCGTTTAAGTCAACACTAGTCCAAGCTAAACACTAGTCTAAACTATTTAGACTATTGGACGAATTATCATCCCGATTTTATCTTCACACTTAGATCGCTGAAGGAACAAAAAGATAGTAAAAATTGAAGCTAAAGCATAAAATTAGCAAAACAAAACCCTTGCGTCTGGCGTAAATTTTAGTCAAGAATATTAGCCTATTTTGAGGGCAAACAGGTGCTGAAAAGCTATTCCGAAGGTTACAAATACAACCGTGTCTTTACATTCGCTGCAGACGTTTTTACTCTTGATGAAGAGGGACCTGTGCCTATGAGCCTTAGAAATCGACATTCTTTACTAAACTTTATGTCAAAAACACCGTTATTGCTTTGTTGATTCTGTGTTTTACTTTGAAGTGTTTTTCTTCTGTTAAAAGGTAAAACATTTACTTCTAATTCATAGTTACAGGAAAACTAAATTAATAACAAAAAGTAACTTCGGCGTCTTGCGAATTTGACACGCAATACTGATTTAAATTATTTAGAAGAGTCAATTTAAAGATAAATCTTGGCTAGCTATTCCACAAATATTACCTTAATATCAATCAAAAACGAACTCACCAGTTCGTAATGCAGCGCTCAAGGTAAGCTGCACGGAGACGTTGCAAATCGGCAGGGTAAAGTTACAACTCTCGTCACTTTAATTCACTTCTTTATTCACATATTCTGATAGCGTGAACGAAATAGTAGAAATGGAGGAAAGATTCAACATAATAAATGACAAACTAATTAAAATTAACCTCCAAATGTTATCATAATATGTTTTTACTTGACTGAGAAACTTTTGCGCAGTTGAAAAACTTTCATATTTCTGCTCCGTATTTTAATACTTTGATGATTGCAGAAATTAAATGTACAGAAATAGCTGTTTTTATTTGGGTAATTTAGTTAAGCATATCAAACAGGCCAGCCTCTATGCCTACTCTCATCAACAAAAGGAACATTGATGCCGTACCCTTTGCCTCAGTTTCATTATAGACGAAGTGCTGAAATTCGATAAGAAAGCCAAATTTTAGGGATTCGATGAAATTCTGACCCGAAACTTTGCCAGTCAACGTCGGAGAGAGGGATTTTTTCAGCTTCTTAAGGATAAGAGTGGAAAATATAGGAAGTTTTGTGACCCGCCGAGTAGAAGAAAATATAATTATATAAAATATAAAAATATGTTGTCTGTTTCTTTGGGAAAATATTTGCGATTCAACTTAAAATATAGATATAATAATAAGAGGTTCATAGATTTGTCTACATCTTCTAAAGTTTCATTTATGCATTTTGTAATTTTAGTATACATCTTGTCCATAAACCATCTTGATAGTGACTACTTACGGTGCATTTATGTTTTAAATAGAATTAAGACATTATAACATTTATGATCTCTCAATCTTATCAATGTTCATTTTCATGCATGATTTTATGAATATTAATATAACAGTATACATTCTGCATTTTTCATGTTATTAAGTTATATTTTAGCTTATGACTCTTTTTTCATAACTAACTATCAACTTACATAAACATATAAATCTATTTCAAAATTTATGCATTTCAATGGTACACTAGGGGGAATCTGCTTAATGTGAAAATGTTTTATATTTTAACAACAAAATATGTTTAATGAAAGATGTAGAATTATTAAAGATGCAGGATTATTAAAGATGTAGAATTATTAACTAGATGTCCTAGTTCCCTGCAATATACTAAACTAGATACACGGCGGAGATTTTATCTAGGAACTCGTAGCGTCTAATGGGCTAGAGGTTCAGGAAGGCATAAATTCATAAAGGGATCATTTATTGAAACTAGTTAGTATTCCCCTCATACATGCGCAAACGTCTCGTGCAGTTAGTCACCCTGCAAAATTTGAGCCTGGCTGGAAGAAATATAAGAAAACCACATCCCGGCTGGAAGATATTTATACATGCAAGGAGACCTGAAGTAGAAGTTGTACTGGACACTGTTCTATAAGCATTCATTAAGACTTGACGAAGAATAAGGAAATAGTATTTTCAATTTCTAGATTAGTTCTTTTGTATATGCGCTGTATCACTTCATTCTCAAGTTTTGTACCTTCTGCCAAAATTAATGGATATGTTAAGTGAGTTGCACTATGTAGCTTGCGTTTAAATGTATCCACGTTTTACACCTTCTTGTAGTTGGTGAAAAATGAGAAAGGACAAAAGAAAGCTCTCAAGGTAATTGCATATATTAACGCTAATGTTGGTAATATTTAGGCCTTTCGCACTACTCTAGACTCAGAACTGTCTATTACGAAATGTATTGCTCAGTCTCACATAACATTTAATCTATAACGCGCATATTTTCGTCATATTGCCTAATCTGTTATTTAATAAATAGTATGTAAACATTTCTGTAAATTATTATTTTGATATTTGTATAGATTCTGTAAAATGTTGCTACGATATTTGGAACAGTATGTGATTCTATGAAATTTATATAAATAAGCATACAATTTATGCAGTGCACCATTTACGATTATGACATACTGATCATTTGCAGAACCGCAAGATTCCAATATGTTTCCTTCAAGGACCTTGTAACTTAACAACAGTTGTTACAATTACGTCGCTTGTTCTCCCCGATCTTGGCCGTGGAGAGCAAATAGTAGGTTTTTTTCCCTCCAGAGGACACGCAGTAACAACTTAAGCATGATAGCAGTCCTGTTGTCCTCGTGGGGGTGCAGAGTAGAGACAGAGAGAGAACCTCTTATAGCATTATTAATATTGTAACGTATCCTGGTTAATTGTAATAATAGGATGATAATGACTTTTCGTAGAGCTCTGCGCTCAACGTGGGTACTAAGGTTTTATTATTCATGCGTCCCCTTGCTTTCGAAGAATTCTTTCTCCGCTCAGTAGTTCGACTTCCACAATAGTTTTAATTTGTCTCTCGACTATACATCCACTCATTATACAAACGCAATCAGCAGGGAATAACTTCAACGATAGAATTTATGATTGAAGCGTCAAAGAGGTTCATTTAGCTGATAAGCCCATTTTCCCATTTGGATGAGTTTGCCTTGTTGGTGAAGTTTAAATGTATTTCCTTTGCAGAGAATTTTGTTAGTCTACCCAAGAGATTTAGAATCTTTCAACAAATAGCAATAATGAAGGATAAAAGACACCCCAAATTTAAATATGCTTCATAAATGAAACCGAGAACTAAGAGAATTAATTCACCTTATCTTTTTGGATTCTGAATAAGAAACATGTAGCATTGTCATCAAAAGTGCGACGATTGTATACGCAGTACATATTAATTTATAATGAGTGTTTTTGCATATTCTTATCTTAAATAATTTCACTAGCAATAAAATAAGAAATAAGGTGTTTACTTATTTACAAAAATAACATCAAAGTACAGGTCATGAGAAATAAATTGTTCTTAATCTTAATTGCAATACTATTGCGTTAATTATTTAAAAATACACAGCTGCGTTCATACTTGAAAACTACCACATGAAAATTTTAGGCAGAAATAAATATATAACGAATGGTGGGAAAAGTACAGCAGTTCAGAAAAATGTTTTATTTTATTTTTATTTTTGTTTATTTTTTTGTTTACTTATGAATAACTAGCTGCCTACAGTTTTCTTTTACACATATAAACACTATTCACATTTTATAGTACTTGTGAAATAATTCAAAACTATTCACTATTTTAAATTAAATTTTGTAACATCCATGTTATTTTTAAAAGGCATTTGATTTCGATCCCACTACTCAGAATAACCTAAAATGTATCATAAACTCCGATTTCTGCCTAATAGAAATACAGAATATATAAACTTTAACTTCTCGTTGAATTCCTATATGCAATTAAATGAACTTAACTGTTCACAGCTCTGGGATGATTTTTAGTTCTTACATTAATGCCGGATCGACTTTCAGGCATTTATCCTCGGGCACTTTAGTTCCAAATAAGAGTTCTTTGTGAAGTTTTATTCTAACTTGTAGCGATTACAATGCACATATGCTGCACTTTTTAATGTTGAAAAATTTCCATATTTCCAGAGTGGATTAGATTCAAAATGAGGTAGTATTCTACCTCATTTTGAATCTAATCTCACAATTACATTGAAAAATCAACTTTAGAGATTTGTGCAGCAGATGTTTAGAAATAACAAAGAGTTAAAGATTCCTTCAAACAGAAAACATTCTTAGGCATTTCATGCTTTTTGTTATTTAATTAAAGTTGAGAAGGTTTACTTTTTCATTAGGTTGTTACATGTAAAGGACTCAAGGCTTTTCAAGTAAAACTAAGTTTAATTTGTTTAGCTGCAAAACTCAAGAAATGGCTGTTTTATATGAAGTGTAACATTAATCAACCCATTATTGACTTTTAATCTGTTCATGTAGTTTTCCAAAGAAGCAGTCAAATAAGGAAAAGATTTTTTGTTCTTTGTTGAAGCCCCAAACGATAGCAAATTAGTACAAATGAATTTCTAAATACTCGAGCAACATTACTCCATACCTTTCATATCTATATTCATCCAAAAATTACAGAATTATGAATTACAAAAATTTACAATTTCAGAATTCATATACCTCAATAAAATTGCAAATTTATTCATCGAGAAAAAGACGTAAATTTTTATACTTGAATTTGATTGAACTCTTGTTTAATTTTCTGGGCGAACCTTTACGAACGTACTGGTTGCTTTTTGTCGAAATATTTAGGAAAAAACATCACAGTCGGAAGCATCGCGAAGAAAACATTGTGAGAGAAAATAAAACAAGGAGAAAGCATCGCAGTTTTAAAACATTCTAGTATAAAACATCGTATTATGAAATATAATGGTTCAAAAACTTTACAAATTCAAAGACTTTGCAGATTTGTAGGTGCTTTATTTTTTAAATTGCGAAATATTTAAACTGCCTTTTTTTCAGCGACGATGCTTATGCCTCGGTAATGCAGAACTGCTATGTTTCCTCCTCACTTTCTTTTCTACCACGACGTTTTGTTCTACGATGTTTTTCTTTTTACGTTTTTTACTTGATGTTTCCTTATGTAACCGGTTGCTTGGTTGTTTTCTTGGTTTTCCATATGCATAATATGAACCGATCTCGCTTGAAAAATACTCCACAAACGTATCCCATCCCTTAGCAAATATCTCTAGAGTTGTTTATAATAAACATATCTATATTAAGTTAATTTCGTGGCTTCTGCAGTTGTTTCGAAGTTTCACCATAAAATAACGAAGAGAAAAGAGATTACACGACTTTTTTAGAAAATCTCTCAAACTTCTTCATTCTTGAGGACAGCTTACTTCTGAAACATTCCAAAATGTCAATATTACTGACTAAAATTATGTTCTTTGAGCTTGGAACTATTTTTCTAAAGCTAATATTCTAATATATATATTTTTTGAGAAAAGCATTTGAGTCAAGCTGTTCTAGCAAGTATTTGAAAGCCGTTCAACTAACTAAAGTTCTTAGATACGATAACGTTTATGTCAGAATTTCTCTTGTTAAAGCAGATGGAACTTATGTAATTAATTATTGAAGGGAATTATTTAATTAATCTCTTTTATGAAGTAATTTTAGAATATTTAAAAATATCACCCACTTGGCAAACACATTTGTTTCAAAGGCCTTTAAAACTTAACAATCAATATCTTAGAAGTCGGATTATGTGATTCAGAAGATCGGAACTTTATGCGCTCATAACTGAATATACAACAATATAATAAATTAATGGAATAACAATTTAATATGCGTAATAATGATAATAATAATAAATGCACTCTTATGTAAACCTAATAGCAAATAATGCACACTTTCATTATTTGAAAAATAAAAGTAATTGAGTTAAATTTTGAAATTAAAATACATTTATGGTATTCTACAAGAAAAAAGAGAATTTCTTGAAGCTGCTAATAGAAGTATCCAATTATCAAAGCTGGTGAAATCTTAATGTGCTAAATTTTATGCATGTGATTTTTAATTACATTTCATTCGATTTTCATAAGCAAACCTTATTTTTGGCATTTGTTTAAAGTGCATAGTAACTATATCTTAAATGTACATTAAAAAATCTGACCTGGACCACACGACTTCCTTCTATAGACTATTAAATTACATACATTTTCTTTTGCATTTCATTTAAACTTATTTCCTAGAATTTCTTCAAAGTGTTGCGTTCTGTACGAGTTCGTAGATTTGGAGTGATTAACGAAAACACTTGATAAAGAGTGGAAACACAATTTATTAGTCAGCATTTTTCAGGATAGTTCCAAAAACATTTTTACAGTCGTCAAGAAACTACGACAAACACGCTGAAACAATCAGCCTTCAGGTTATCAGGTTTTACGGTAAAGACAGCTTCACGGCAAAGCACTACAGTACAATTCCCGACGCGTTTCAGTCGTACATATAATTATTCCCTAAAATATTGGCAAAAATTAGCACTAAAAGAATAAAAATCTAGTTTATTTTGCAATTAGGCGCTAGTCTTGAGAAAATATTAATTTATCATTTTATTCATTTTTGAAAGAATGAATAAAATAACAAATTAATATTATTAATATCGATTATAAATGTTTTAGTATTGATTCTAAATGTTTTATAAAATACATTATAATTCAGTCATATATTAAAACTGTTTTGAACGTGTTTTACAAAATAGGAACAAGTAAAGAAAACTTCTACTTGCATTTTGAGATTTTTTTTTTATTATTTCTGGCCAGATAAGGTTTTAAATGAAAGTTTATATTAACCTATTGAATACGAGTAGGTTTTATTATATGTACAATGAAATTCAGTAATAAAATTTTAAAGGAATTTGAAATGATTTAATTTACATTCTATAAACTGCGTTTTCTCGATAAATCCTTTTACTTAAAGTCCTAAAACTTATACAGATGTGGACTAAAGTATTTAATACTTTTACTGCTTGTTTAAAATTATATACTTAAACAAGGATGGATTTTACAAAATGCTGAAAAGAAAAATTATTGGTAGTGACAATGCGATTGAGATAATATCTTTTTTAAAGATTTTAGTCAAAAAAGAGGTTTAATTTTAAAAAAACAATTACTCGCAAAAGTATTTTTCAGCTTACAACCATTTTGTCTTGAAAACCATTTAATAATATTCGTAGAAAGTAGATGACGGTTCTTAAAAAAATCCTTCAAAATCTACCAACTCCCACTGAAAACATTACTATACATACAATGCATTTTAAAACAGGAAACTGTAATTGATAAAAAGAGGCATCGTCGCACAATTTCTTACCAGTCTAGAATGATATTTCAAAAGTAAGACTACCATTGAAAGCTGTTATTAAGGAGCCGAATCGCCACATCTGTTTCGCAATCCACAGTTTCCATGGCTAACATATGTACAGAGAGAGATTTACAGAAAAGGAAATAATAACTTAGTCAGCACATTCATTCAATTATTCTTTAATGTATGTGCTTCGA
Organism: Stegodyphus mimosarum; assembly: GCA_000611955.2. NCBI lineage: Eukaryota > Metazoa > Arthropoda > Arachnida > Araneae > Eresidae > Stegodyphus > Stegodyphus mimosarum. The sequence continues at coordinate 814,646 of KK112341.1, forward strand.
GCTATATTTGATTTACATAGGCTACGAATAGATTAAGCTTCTGTGCGTAAACTATAATGTAATTTAAATTTAGCATATGATAAATCTCCGTGTGTCTGTCCATGCCTGAAGTTGAATTCGATAAACTCTTCTGGCTTAATCAATAAAGGAGAGTAAAATATCCAGATATCAGGAATTTAATATGGTGGCGTTTTGGCGCAGTATCACGATGGCCTTGTATGGCATCGTTAGTAATACTACGGGTGAAATGGTATACGTCATTCCTTTGATATAAGCAGCATTTCTGCTCAGTCTTAGTTTAACGTTACTAGAAATGACGGCAAGATTGTGATAAATGTCAAGAATATCCTGCGAATTCAAACTTCGGAAATATTTTAATTTCGTATGATTCATTAGTGCAAGATTAAATCTTAAGTTTTCAACATACGTTGATAAATTATAGGGGAAAATTCCCATTTTCATTGCATATGTTTTGTACTAATATAGCTGGGCGCAATGAAAGTGGCATAAAACTAAAAACGATAACAGGTCTGTTAGAAATCTGATAATAGGTTTCCTAAAATGTCTTATTGATTGAAAATATGTATATATTTTTAATTCACAGCACTCCCCTGTTTTGGTAAATGTAGGCAAAATGGTTCCTCTATATCAGGTATTTTTATACCAATTTAGATAAAATGTAGATGTCATTAGGGTAGCATAAATTTTTTATCTACATTAAGATGGTATAATACCGTAGTAACAAAGTACAGTAGTGCTAAAATAAATACATTTCTATTATAATTTCCAGGATAACATCCGAGAAATCACAAAACGAGTATTAGCTAACATTTCTTGAAAGGTAAGAAATATATGCCATACATATTAAGCAGGCAGTCGGGATACTTTTGTAAAAGTGATGCATATTAATGGCATAGAAATACCATGCGCACTTAGCTACGCAGATTCCCTGCTATACATCAAATTAAGCGTACGTGATAAAATAGGATAAAAAGCAACATATATTGCTAACTATAAAGAACGAATTTGCGGTTTTCGTTCATTCCAAAGAACTCAGACATTAAAAAAATTGTGTTTATAATATTTGATAACTCAGCAAGCTTTGGGTTGTCTTTATATTATAGGCATATTACTTTATTTTAATGTAAACAGAAGGAAATTTTGATAGGTTTCATAACTGTTTATGTATTTCAATTTATGTAATTGTTAATCTATTTATGTCAAGCTGTTTCCCTAAAATTAATTACTGGTATGAAAATTCGGGATACATTCTATTGCATTTGTAGATAATAAAATCCAGCTGCGTAATCTGAAAGTAAAGCATGACCTAATTAGAACTTCATTATACGCGAAGTACTGAATAGACTTGCAAAAACTTTCATAACCATTATGTATTGCATTAAAAATATTGTTTTCTATTTACATATCACGAGTTAAACTTTATGAAATAATACCTAGTCATGCCAGTCTCTTGTGCAATATGCACAAAATAAAACTAAGTTTGAAAGCATTGATCGCATTTCCTCACACCCGTTCTCGGAGCGTGAGTTAAGTGGTTAGTATATTCAGCCGGTAATTAAGAGATCTGTGGTTCGGATCTCACAGAGGACACAGCTTATATTTCCTGTTTTATGGCACCCAAATTAAAATATTGTGGACGGTAATTCCTGTTCCCATGGATTTGTTTGATTGGGTCTCAAATCTTTCCTCAGTCCTCTGTTTCGCTTTGGATTGCACCACATAGATTCGTGCATATGCGGCTCAACAGGTACCATAGATCACTATGTGCTTGAGTACGAAAACGCCAAAAAGCTATATTTCCGGCTGTATACAGCTGAAAATTTCCAAGTAATGCGGAAATAACTACAAAAGAGTAAGCTACTACGAAACAAGCTTAAAACTCTCCTACTCTACCTGGCAATGAACTGCGAAATCAGTCTAGAATTAAAAAACACTCTCAGCACAGATCTAGCGGCTGAGTGATGGTACAATATGCCAAGCAGCTATAAGATGGTGCTCTGTGTACAAGTGAACCGCACACTTGAACCGCAACTTTCAATGAACACATAAATTTTCAACTCTACACACTTATTTGTATTTCTCAGCGTCGCCTTCAGTTGTCAGGCAGACTGTACATAACTGAATTGCAAGTGAACTGCAAATAAGTGAATAACGCAAGTGATTGCTATGAATTGACGTGCAAATATTACACAGGAACTCTGCAAATATGTGAACAGCACATACGATGTGTAGTAATATACCCAGTTGATATTGCTCAGTATAATTAATGCATCTGAATAATTTCTTATATCCACGTTACCACTGACTTCTAAAGTAAACATACTCTTCGCAAACTCACAATCCCAATGCATAAAACATTGCTAAAATCCTCATTCAGCACAAAGTCTTGACCTCTTTAATAACCACAAGTCATAAAAACCCATCTCCCGAAGTAACTTTATAAATTCCGCTACAAATTTTAACATTCCATAGAGATTTTTGGCTGAGCTTAGAGACAACAGAATGCTCCACCCCAACTGAGTACAAGTGCTGATAGTCATTCACCTCTGATAGTCAAATAGACAGTACAGCAACTCAGCTGATGGTAAGTTATAAAGTATATCTCCCACATTCTTAGCGTGCCTTCGTGGTGTAATGGTCAGCACACTGAGCCGGTATTTCAGAGATCTGTGGTTCGATTCCCGGCGAAGGCGTTGCATATTTTTCATCGTTCCTGCTTCCAAAAAATCCTAATGTCTCTGCAAAGTAAGTAAGCCGAGAGAATTCGCTTTATGTTTCCTCGAAGTGTAAGTGCTTAGCATATCGAGCTAGCAAGTGTAAGATATCATGGTTCGAATCCCGATGAGGGCTCAAGTGATATTTTGCATATCCTGTTTTGGAAAACCCAGTGCTCCCTTGAAATTTGCTTTCTACGATGCCTGGCCCTTAATTACTAAGAATCGGCGCATTCTATTACAGTACGTTTCATTAATAACGCAGCTTGACATGTTTTGTTTCAAATACTATGCATGTACTGCTTAAATTCGTATGCAAGCAACGCAGTTCCGGATTTTGTCACTTATTAACAAGTCAAATTGCAATTAATTCTGGCCAAGCCGGTAATGACTACAAAGATGACGAGCAGGGTGCTGCGTAACAAAAAAATCTGAAAATAAGTCTTTGAAATCAACAAGAAATCAAAAAGAAATCAGTATCTCAAAATGACAAACGCTGAGAGATCTGAAGCTGAAAATGTGGAGAGAATTGAAATCACTTAAGTATTTAAGATCAAAAGTTGAATTTTATCATCAAAACGTTACACAGATTAAAGATTTTGAAAATGTTTATTTTATTGTTGTTTAAGTCAATTTAATGAAGCATACCCATCCAAAGTGATTTTGATACTTGTGATACTGTCGTATACATTTACCTTTAATGTTCTATGTATCTCTTTCCCCGCCCCCACTTAATTTTTTGCTTGAATGCATAAAAACGTTTTTAAGCTTAATATAAAATAAATCTACTCATAATTTGTTCATTCTGTTCAAACAATCTGTTTATGTGTTTCGCTATGCATATGAAATTAATCTTCATTACATGGAAATTAAATTTTTTTTTCATTCTTTGTGAATAAGAATCAGATCTTTTTTTTATAATACTAGCGAATTAATTAAGCGGAAACATTGGATTAATTTCATTGAACGATCTTCACTTGCATTATGACTAGGATTTAATTATTTCAGTTGGAATGAATAACTTAAAAATTATATCGTGCAAATAAAATTATCTCACTCTAGTTACAGCTGAATTACATAGCTCTCTTTTGATAATTATGGGGCCAGCAGGATGACATTTAAGCGAAACTAAAAGATTCACCTATAAAATATTAGCTAAAGATTACCACTAAAAGAATAAAATCTAATGCGTTTTGCAATTAAACGCTACTCTTGTGAAAATGACCATATAATTTCAGAGTTTCCTTAATATAAATGTTGAGTGCTGTTGTAGAAAGGTTGTCTATAAAGTAGAGGCCCTCCACTATGTAAGTTAATTCAGAACTCTCAGAACAAGCTTTAAGTGGGTAGAACAGATTACAACAAACATTTTCTTGATAGGAATATATCTGCGCAAGGGACGAGTTGAGACACAAACTCAAGAAATAAGATATGAAAGAAATATAAGTTTAGCTACAGCATCGTTGGCAAGCGCTTCTTTCCAGCAATATTTATAATAATTGTCTCACTGTGTTTAAATGCAACAGTACATGCTTGGTAGCATCGATGCAATGACTGGCTTTTACTATTGTTTGCAAAAGGCAATAGATGGTTTGCCGTCGGTCAACATTAAGCATTTGCAGGAACACCCCATTTGCAACTGTGTTGTAGCCCGTGATGGGATAATATATGAATGTCAAAAAGACAGTCAGGCATGTTATGTACGAGGTTGCAAATGATAACGGCAGACCAGTGCCCTGAATACATCAGCAACACTTTTCCAAAAGATGAATGTCAGACCACAAAGCCGAATATTTACATCACCAACTGTGTGAAAAGTGTTTCTACCGGCAGCTAGCTGCACGTCACCCAAGCATGGAAGAATTCATGTTGAATCTTGTGAAAGACAAACAAACGCAAGTACAAGAACTATTGAAAGTCGCTTAAATGGGAATCAGCCCGCCGTTTAGTGAGTGTTAAACGAAAAACAGTTACACACATTTTTATTTCAGAGAACAAAAGCTTTGAAATTGAAGGATTACAGTTTGCGCATGGTAGTATTGGTTACATTTAGCCATTGGTTTTGTAGTGGACTTGCGCTTCCTAACTCATGTTCTATTCATAGATAAGATTTTTTTTCTTACACACAAAGGTATTTTCAATTGGTCGAGTTATCATACAGGAGCAACTTCTGCTTGATACGCGGTCCAAGAACATTTGTGTGTGAATGCGTGGTTCTGGTATAATGAATCAGTTTCTGAGTGGTTGACATTTATTACCAAAGCGATTTGATGCAAATGTTATCAGGGTTTTCTGGAAGAGGTTTTAAAGAAATTGCTAAGATGTTCCGATTGTCGTTCGTAACTGACTGTGGTTTCAGCATGATAGGTCTCCAGCGAGTTTAACATTTGGTATGCGTATACGTCACTTTTGGAGGCAGGTGGACTGGCTGTCATAGACATTCGGTGGCAACCACTATCGTCATATTTATCGAGCCTTAATTAGTCCTTATGAGAATATCTAAAAGGCCTAGTTTACTAGAATCCAATTGATTTTGTTTAGCACTTTGTCGCTTGAATATCTGTTAGGCAGCACATACGAAAGAAGTACCTGGGCATCTTTGATACCTCCTGTCAATTATTCCATTGACGCTACCAGATTTGTAGTATTACCGTGGGTGGACGCAATTTTGAAGAACTGTTGTAAACATTGCTGAAAAGAAACATTTGTCGATGATACTGTAAGTAAATAATCTATGTTCCCTTTTCATGTCTTATTTCTTGTTCTTATGCCTGAGCTCATCACTTAAACCTTCCTAAACAAAAAGCGTTTCTCGTCTGCTCTAACTTCCTTAAATTTTATCCCATTACTTCTAAATCAAACTCCACAATGACTGTTCTGTTCTGAAAGAAAGGAAATTAATATTCGAATAGTGTAGGGTACCACCCTTTTATTTCACAGTTCAATGTGAGAAACTCCTTACACTGATAAGCGAATAATCTTACAGAGACGTAAGATTCAAGAAGGATTAACTTCCCTTTACTTCTCAAAATAATAATGAACACAGTCTTCTCCTATCTCGCAGCGCACAGCAAAGCCTACACTTGGGCTTGAAATCAAATTAATAAGAATTTAAACTTCGCTAATGCCTGACTAAAAGATATAGCTGAAGCTATCAAGATTCTAACTAGTTAGCCCCTAAATCTCAATTAAGTAGGCGAAGCTATCAAGGGCCTAAAGTACGGCCGAGCGTAGCAATAGCTTAGAGAGAGACGTAGACAAAGGCAAACGCGCGCTAGTCAGGAACTCAGACTCTCTAAGGAAATCAGTGAAGCATCGACTTAAATACTACTCTTATTCATTTGCATTAACCGGGTTTCTGAAAATACATTCTGGCAGGAAATTGTAAGCTGAAGCTAGAAAAGATAGGAAAGGTGCCTAAACTTGAAATAACTGTTATAAAATTAGGATAAACCTTACAATAGGGTACTGATAAACGTAATAATAGATATATTTTTCTAAATTGAGTTTGTTTAGGACTCCGAGAATTCATGATATCTCTTTCAAAATATGAACATAGGTGATTTTTAATTTATAAACAAATTATGTTTGTAAAAAATGTTTATGTAATTGCTATCATGCATACCTTTCAAGAAAAAATGGGACAGTTCTATATATCCCGTTCTACTGGGAGGATTGATAAAATTTAACTCGCGTTTTTCGTGTCTCGAAAGCGCGACTTAGGATGCATATTAAATTTATATATTTATACCATTGTTCTAACATAGTTCAACAGACTATGTTAACTATATCATTCTTCAACAGACTCTATGCCTTAAATTACACCTAAATGCTAAATTTTGTAGAATTTGGCGAGAAACTTCCCAAGAAATTTTTTTATTTGTCTGTCGCATTTTTTTCAGTTTGCGCCAAGAATAAGTCATTTGGTGAAATTCTTAATTTATGGTAACGAGTTTTTCTTTCCCTTTCACTGTGCACGATCGGATAAAATGGTGCATCGTTCATCCTTTCAATTAATTTTAAGAAAGCGCGTAAACCATATTTGGCCTTATTAACGTTTGTAACAAATATACCAAATTTCTAAACGCGCCAATATATAAATTGACGTATATCTTCGAAAATTTAGAAAAAAATTCTAATTTTTTTGCCAAGAAATGCATCTATAGGTGTGCCTAGAAATACATCTACTTTAAGTTAATGGCAAACATTTAATAGGCTATAATTCAAAAATTTAAAAAATTACTAAAAAATATAATTTTAAAAACAAATCAGAAAATAACTGCAAATTTCATTTGGATTGAACCTGAATTTCGAATTACGAAAGACAAAATCCAGTTAGTTTAAGAAAAAGAGGAGATATTAATAAATATATACGAAATTCAATTAACATTGGGGAGCTAAAATTTTGAGAAGTAGTTATTTAAAAACTACTCGTGTGATTTTTACAAAACTTGTCACTTTGGCATAATCACAGTCGTAGAATCGAAATATGGTAAAGCCTTTATACACTATTTCAGAAAAAGTCTGATTTTGTGCGAAATTACTTACGTTAGCTGTATATAAATCTAATATATATCTTAAGTTGCGCTTTGTTAAATTTTGTCAATTTGCCCAATAGGATGGGATACATAGAACTGCCCTAATTTTTTTGTGCAAGTCATACGTCATGTAACTTTATGGCAAACTGTACAATGTATTTGTTTTTTATGCATGTACCATATACTACTCCTATTATATGTATGTTATTAGTTTTCTTATATTTCTATCGCGATATTTATGATCATGTGTAACAGAACTGATTATGTAGACTATCACGTTTTGTGCCTGTAGTTCTGTTAGTGTAAATGCAGGAGGTAAATAAAATATGACCGACTGATAAACACTTTCTTCTTATGTCAGAAATCATTCCCTTCTTTTTTCTTTTCCTTTAGGTTCTTGAAAGCGAGACGAATTTATAAATTTTATTATGCCGTCGAATCGAGGACAGCTTATCCCAATCTATGGCGAGTGGCAAACTTGATTCATGTCCTCTTACTTCTTGCCCACTGGTTTGGTTGTTTCTATTACATGCTATCTGAACTCGAAGGATTCCAAGGTAACTGGGCGTATAAGCACCCAGAGAATGAATACTCTCCACTGATCAGGAAGTACCTTGGATCAGTGTATTGGTCAACTCTCACACTTACCACCATAGGGGATTTGGCCACCCCAGCTACAAATTTACAGTAAGTCTTTTCTGCTTATTCAATCTGAGTCTAATTTTCTGGTTGTAAATTGTTTCTTGCGCTGAACTGTAACGAGTAAATTTTAGTCATGTAGCTTAAATTTCACCACAGTGCTTGAAAGTACCACAATTTTCCTATCGTAATTTACCAAATTTCATAATGTTTTTTTGGTTAATGAAATAAAACTTTATCACGGAATTATTGGAATACTGATAATGTATTAAAATCACGTTTTATTTAACAAAAATAATAAAAAAATAAAGCATTTTTAGTTCCTTCTCTGTCTTGCTGTAAAATCTCTTTAACTTTCATTTTAAACTTAACAGTTTTAACAGTTAACTTCATAATAATACATAATCACTTAATATAATCATAACAATAATACATAATCACAGTAACATAATCACTTAACAATTAATATTCACTTAATAATTTTAAATATCTTGATTGAAAAATTGAAACAAGCTAATAAATGCTATGAAATAAGAATTTCCAAATTTTCTGGACGAAGAGAAAAAGACTAAAGTTAAAATAAATGTCACTTTTTTATAACTGATAAGTATTTTCTCATAAAATCGTTTAACAAAATTTAGATATGTGTCAGTAGTATGATATGTTAGATATGTGTTTGATATGTTCTCTAATAAATCGATTTGATTTTTTTCAAACATCTTATGAGTGCTTGCATCGTTTAAACTGTAAACGACATATATACCAGTGTAAAACGTAAAATTAGGCACAAAAATGCAAATTTAATTTGAATGAAATTCTAAATATTTCGGGGGCTTCGTACATAGCTTTCTCTTCTTCAGAAGTAAAATTTTTAGAACTCTCTTATTATTATCAAGTAGTTAGACATTCCCGAATATAATTATTAATATCTACCTTTCCATCTAAATGTACTATATTTATATTTCATTTTGAAAAATGGTTGACTTACCGTGAAAACAATCTGACTTCAAAGTGTCTTTAAGTTCATTTTTGCATATTATCTCAATCTCTTTTTCATTTTGAAAAATAATTGAATGTTATTAACGTATGAATTCATATCTGTGAATATCATTCTTCAACATATTGATCATTTTGTTTTTATCGAGTGTTGAATGCAGTTTTCTTTCTTTCCGTTGTAAAAGTTTTGTTTCGTTATTTGTTGAAATACGCTCGAGTTATTTAAAAGTTTCTTAAGAGCTCTCAGCTGGGTAAGCTTCGTTTGAAATTAAATTAAAATTCCTTCTGATGACATAATTAATTAAATTCATGGAAGAATTAACTTAGTAACTTTGCTAAGTGCACTTCTGGAGAAAAACTTAAAAGTGTAAGCCTAACCTTTATATTCTTTTTGAGGAGGTTCACTTAGTAGCGTTAAACAAAGATGGGTTATGTTTACATAGGAAATTAAAAATTTTAAAAGCGAATGTGAAAATGATTTTTGTGAAAGAAAATGGTAAGAAATTTTAGAATTTCCTTTCTTGCCTTACAAGAGAATGAATAGGAGTTTTCAAGTAAAACATTCTGCTTTCATTTATAATTATCCTCTGTCTTTTAACATTTATTTGCTACAGAGGAGGCAGTGAATTCAACTAATTTTGTCTAAATAAATACTGTTGCGTATTACGGGTTCGTAAAAGATCTTAATTACTGTACCTGATCAACGAGAAGAAATTGTCACTTTATTCAAATAAATAACAGCAGTACAGAGAAGTAAACCTCTATAAATATCTCAAGAAGCAAAATAAACTAAATTCCCCTTAAAAAACAAGAAACATTCCAAATTCGCATAATCACGCATAAAGCAAAGTGTAAAGCAGGAATCACGGAAAAATATCAATCTCTACCACGACTCTAGAATAAATAACTGAACAGACTCTGGGCCCCAATGCAGCCAATATTCAGAAAGTTGCCCAAGTACTTCTGGAAACTTCGAGAAACACTGCTCCATGGGCTTAAAAATACTTTTCCTGAAGTTTCAAGAGGCGACACATTGCTATATCACCATTTGATCACAAATATTTTCATAAAAACTTGCTAGAAGAATGTCTCCCATACCTCGCTCTCAATTTGAGTTACCTCTTTAATTTAAATATCGATCGACTTAGAACTGGCAGATCTGTACCATAATGCGTGATCTCAAACTCAAATTAAACGCGTGCTAAATGCAAGATTTAAAAGTAGCTGCCGGGCCACAACATAACTTTTAAAAAAAAATCTGAAACTTTTCAGATTTATATATTACGACCAAAAGAGCTTTTGTAACGCTTTGTGTATTACCTTTATTTATTTAATACTGTGTCCTTCGCACTTACACCATGAAATTCAGTTCAACGGCAACATCGCAAAATAATTTTAAAATGAGCATATCTTTAGAATTACCGATACACAGTCTCCCAAGCTGGAGATAAAAATGCTTTGTCTGTACAACGTTGCTATTCCTCGCTTTGAAATCATATAGTTTGTTAATCAAAAATTCGTTAAAGTTTTACAAAATATGAAATAGCTAATACAATAAATTTCAAATTTGATCTTCCAGATGCCCATGTCTGGGTGGAGGATTACGCTATTCAAAATTGGATGGCTTTAGGTACCTTTGTTTTATCACAATGCGAGAAACATATATCCATTTATGCAGATTCTTCATTATTTAATTTCTTTAAATGTAATGTATGGTGATAATATTTAGTGGCAACAATTTGAAAAGTGATTCAACGCATTTAAGTTTTGAACGCAAAATGCCAAAATGAAATTAATAGCCCTTCTGTGAAAATTGCCGCTTTGGGCTAACAAATAAACAAATAATAATTTTGGGGGTTAGCTAAATATAAAAAATAGTATTAAATATTTGTGAAAACTTACATATAAAGCACTGAAAACAATTAATATTTATACTTCGTTTTTGCCTGAAATCTAAATTTTGATATCTGTATGAAATTTTTGTCGATTACAATTTGTAATTCAAATGTATTGATAGCTAAATATTAGACTTTTTAGATTGATATTTATTCAAATAATTATATTAAATTGAAATAACCACTGAATAATTATTTACTTTTAAAGTAAGCTGGAAAGAAATACACGAAAACTTCCCAAGAGAGATAAAACTTGAGTTTCTTTCTTTCTTATTATCTTTTTTCGTAACGCATGTCGAAAAAATACATGCTTGAATTAGAAAATAATCATAAACTTCTTTGTTTCTTACTACACCTTTCACCTGCAATGCCTCATAATTTTCCAATTTTCATAAAGTTTATAACTTTGGAGGATTATTACTAGAAAATATCTTCATCGCCAGTTGTATGTACTCATCGTCTGTCTGGTCCTTTTTGTAGACTTATTAATTTTCAACTAAGGAAAGAAACGGTTCGTATGTAAATGTACTGAAACAAAACTATTACTCTTGTTGCAAACAATTTCGTAACTAAGGATATTTACCTTTTCACAAGTATTACTAAAAGTTAATCAAATGCGTATCTTCCTATCTTTGAATAAGATTTACATCACAGAGGAAATTAACTAGCTGGAATTTTAGATTTTTCGGAGTGTTACGCACATTCATTTTTAATAATGAAAATAATGCAAAACTGCACTCCAAAAACCGTTAAAATCTTAAAGTATTTCCTCAAATTCTTGCTATAATAATTATATTAATTTACATGTATAATATATTCCCGGGCCACATAAAATTGCTTCGGAGGTCCCATGCGGCCCGCTGACTGTCAGTTTGAGACTACTACCATAATGCACGTAATAAACATTGTTTACTCCATGTATTTGTTCTATGCCATGAATAAAACAAGCAAGTTGCCACTCATTTGACAAAAAGTACGTAATAAAATTATTACATAAAATATACTCAATAAATAAATTAATTAATTAAATTAAAAAAAGAAAATCTGAAAGGTTTCAGATTTTAAATTACTTCTAAAGCGACGTTTTTTTAAACATTTTGTGTGTTACCTTTATTTATTAAATATCATGTTCTTCGCACTTAAGCCATAAAATTCAGTTAAAGGACAATATCGCAAAATAATTTTAAACTGAGCATATCTTTAGAATATCCTATACACAGTCTCATGCGTTGTAGATAAAAATGTTTTTTCTGTACAATGTTACCATTGTTCGCTTTGAAATCCTTGAGTTTGTTAACCATAAATTCGTTAAAGTTTTACAAAATACGAAATCGATAACACAACAAAGTCCAAATTTCAAATTTGGACTTCCAGATGCACATATTCGCAGCAGGTTACGTCATTCAAAATTCAATGGCTGTAGATACCATAGTTTTATCACAATGCGAGAAACATACATACACTTACGCACATTCTTCATTAGTTAATTTCTTTAAATATAACACAGGGCTGCAATATTTTGTGGCAACGGTTTGAAAAGTGAACCGACGTTTAATGTTTCCGAACTCTAATAACTAATGCCTGCAACAACACGAGAAGATATGTCTAAACTAAAGCTGCAAGTAAGCCCTTTCAAATTAATCGTTCATACGCACGCTTTTCCGAAGTCTCCTTCAAGAACAGTATAACCTATGTATGTATTAATTAAGTATTAAATTGATTGACTTAAAAATCTGCAGTTTACAATACAGCTGACTGATGCATTTTCATTAAACCCGATATTACATAAAGTGAATTAATTTTATTTTTATTTATAATTAAATGAAATCTGCTCTATTAATTTGAGTTTCTTCTTATATTTAAATTGTTTAGAAAGTTCGGTTTGTATAAATGAAATTAATACACACTGAGTTCGAAATTGTCCGTTATGAAGTTTGCATCATAACTGCAAAAAATAGATTCGAAATTAATCTGTTATGGGTACTTATTTTTTTCTGTAAATCTTAAAAAAAATTAATTGATTTACAAGTATATAATACTACCTTAACAGTTTTAACCAAATTTTCCTCTTTTGGTATTGATCAAAAATATGTATATAAATTGATCTATTAATTAGCATGCCGTATTCGGAAAGAAATTTTAAAATAATTATATTTGTAAGAAATATGTATAACTTCTTAACTGACATATTGAAATAACAGTTGGAGAGAAACCATTAGGATTTTGTAATAAATTTACAATGGCCACTGCAGGATTCAAACCACGGTTCTTCTATTTGCTACCTGAAGATATCAACCATTCACACTACGAGAGCACGTGCGAAAACAATGTGATAATTTCTTTTGTTTTTCCCAATTAAGAGAGCGACGTGGAAAGGACATGAGACGCAGCCGACCAAATCCAGAAGTTGATGATTTAACTCCTCCATTTTTAGTTTAGGAGACATTGCACAGATTAAGCTTTCGGAAAGAAAGAGATGAAAAATCAACTGCAGCCTCGCCGAGATCTCAGGTTCTGATATTGGAAATGACAACTGAACGTACTCACCATTTACACTATAAGAGCACGCAAGAAAGAATATAATAACTCCTTACATTCTCCCCCATTTAAAAGGTAATTGGGAACTGTCACGAAACCCAATCGACTAAATCCGTGTGGTGACGATATTTTTGTCTGAGCATCATTGCAGAAAACATTAGGATCTGAGAAGCAAGAATAGGCTAAATTAATTGTGTCCTTTTTGGGACTCGAACCTTGGGTTTTTCATTTGTTAGCAGAACTAATGAACTAATGAACTTCATGCTTTACACTTGAAGTGCCCTCGTGGAGAGAAGCGGAAATTCCTTTTACTGTCAGCTTGCTCCTTTCTCTTTGTTCCTAAAATCAAAGTTTTAATTCTCTTTCTAGAACTTCTCAATATGTTTTTTAATTTTTGACCTGTATGCGTAGTACGTCCGGCATATATTAGCTAGAAACTGTCCCAATCTAAAAGTCAAATTTTCCTTTAAGCCATTTATTTGATTTTATTCCGCTCGAAAACTCATAAAGCTTAATATTTTATAAGGTTATGAAAGGTATAAGATAAATTTCACGAGAATGAAAACTTTGCTTTTTTGACTCCGTATACTTACAAAGTTTTATTTCTTTCTCTATTTTTCATTTCGTGTGAATATTAAATATTACTTGCCTTTTAAAGGTGCTTCTCTTTGCTCTTCGTTGAAGTAATTTTTTCAAAGTTCTATTCTGAATAGAACATCAGAAAGCGACTCATAAAGAATAGGAAAAGAAATTATTTCGATTCGGCGAAATCTTTTTTTATGTAGATTACCATTTCGACGAAGAGTCGACACTAGTAGGAAGCTTTTATGATGAAATCAAGTTGTGCTGCGATGTCCTTTTACTTCTGCATTTTTTTCATTTGTGGCTGCCTTAACGACATTTTAATGGCACTGTTTGCAGAGTTCCCTGCTACGTCGAATGATATTTCGGACAGGAACACTTCTGAAGGGTCGTTAGCCAAATTAGTCTCCTATGCGCTTATCGGGACGACAAACCTGTCAGAGTGATCCAAAGGGAAGATCAAGGAAATCGTTTTTAACATTCAAACGAAAAAAAATACCAACACAAAATGTCGAAGCACTAACATAATGGAGAGGTCGTTAAATAAATGCCACTAGCTAAAAATACTAGTATAATTGTTAAATATTCTACAATTATTTTGGTCGTCTTAGGCGAAATGCAAAAAATAGCGATTCCTGCTTTTTATTACAACATGTTTTATGCTCTGAAGCCTTGCAAATTACAGGTAAAAACTGCTGGTGTAAATGTAAGATTTCGAGTTCTTCGTGAAATTTCACGAAAATTGGGAATTTGTTTTCCCCGTTAGAACAAACCCTAAGCCTGCCACCAGATAAATTGGCGGAAAGATTTGACATGCGCAGTGACTGATATCATCAATAACCTTTGTCCGAATTTTACCCATCACGCATTTGCACGATTGTCCCATTAGAGGTAAAATCGCTAAACACTGGTAGTTGTACCCTGGGTTCGATTCCAGGCAATGGTTTGGCTGTATGGGCGTTTTCGTGGTTTTCCCCATGTGTAACATGTACACAAGAAAGTTTCTCTGAGAAAGTCCTCCACGAAGGCATCCCTTCCCTTAGGCAGATTGGTCGAGTGGGCTTTCCCATGATCAACTAAACCCAACCAATTACACGATTGCCAGTTAAATGCATTTTATAAGTGTGAGTGCACGAAAATTTAGAAGTTTTTGCGGTGCCCTTTTAAACTTAAAAAACTGGCAAAAATATATACTAGCCATTTTCTAAATACAAATACATAATATTAGGGTAGAAACCCCATTTGTCCATAAAATATTAATCTAATTTCTTATTAATATCTAATCTAAATCATAATTTTCCTTTTTTATTTTCTGTTTACTATTTTAGAAAGTATTTAGAAATTCTTAAAAGATATATATAAGGAAACTATATGAGAAAATGTATTGCTTGAAACAAAACAGTCCCAAAACTATCAAATATAAAAAGGAAATAGTTCTGATCTGACTTCTGAAATTTTGGAAAACAGTAATTCACACCATGTAGATATATAAATCCTTATTTGACATGGATATTACGCTCATACTATAACGATACACATTTCATGTAATAATCTCAAGCTCAAACTGCCGATGGCTCAATGCTCGATCTGAAAACAGCTGATGGGCTAGAACAAATTTTTAGAAAAATTTAAAAACTTTTAATAAAATACTAGTATTACTAATAATTTTTAAAAACACTGAAAGGTTTCAGATTTTAACTATGGCCCAAAAGAATCTGCTAAGGTTTTTTACCCTCTCACTGAGCTCGAGTCTACCAGTTTGCTGTTGCACTTACTCCTACTACAATTCAGCAACAAAATTACAAAAATTTTAAAAGCAGCATAGCAGCATATAGTTCCCAATATAGTGTCAAGTGTTGGCATATATTTTTCTATTTTTTTCAGTCTTTTCTCAGTTCATCATATCAATAATCAGCTTTCTTAGTAAGACGACTTGTAAAACGTTTTTTCTGTCTTTTTATTATTAACGTTTTGTGTGTTAACATTCTTTATTAAAGTTCGTATTCTTCGCAATTTTGCCGCATAAAACTCCATTCAACAACAAAATCGCAAAATATCAGCATATCGTTACAAAAAACAGCGGTTCGTTAGAATTTCTGATAGACAATCTCGCGTGTTGGAGATAAAATGTTTTATTCTGTACAGTGTTGCCATTGCTCGCTTTCAAGTTCTTGAGTTTGTTAATCGAAAATTCATTTTAAAGTTTTACAAAATATGAAAAGTAAAATTCGAAATCCAGAATACGGCTTCCAAGTGCACCTCTTTGGGTGAACGATAACGTTATTCAAAATTTGATGCCTCTAGGTGCTGTTGTTTTTCACAATACGAGGAACATGCACACATATATATATGCAGCTTCAATATTTAACTACTTAAAAAATATTACAAGGCGATAATATTTAGTGGCAACAATTTGATAAGTGATATACCATTTATATTGAACCAGACGCAAAATTCCATTCGAGACTAATAGCCCCTTTTGGGCAAAAAAGAAAAACATAATAAACTAAATTTTAAACTTCACTTACTGAATGTAGCCGCGTGTCGTGGCGTACTATTATACAGCGTCAATGGCAGATCCCCAGCCTATTCATTCTGTCTCTTTTTTTTAATAAAAGTCGAGCAACTCAGTCCATGTTTTTCGAGTTCGAGCTGCGTAGGAAAGAGTTGTGTACTTACGTTTTTGTGTTCTCCCATTGAAACAAAAGAAGGTACCAGATCTTTCAAGTCTGAGCTAAATGCTGGTAGTTCGATCCGAGATTCGAATACCGACAAGCAGGCTTGCTGCATGGGCATTTTGGGGTTTTCTCTCATGTATAACGTACATATGACCCAATTTCATTTAGAAAGTCCTTCACCAAAGCATCCGTCCCCTTCAACAGATAACCCTCGTGTGCTTTACTTTAATTAAATAAACCAAAACAAAACAAAACCATCTAACTGGGTCAACAAGCACAAATTACTCATTGCACGCGCTAAACAAAAGGCATGCTAATACGCCCTGGTAAAAAACACGAGCGAACCCCCCTCCTGTATCAGTCTACAAGGAAGAAACATACAAGTAGTAAGGCAACTGAAGAGTTTCATTGTCATCGTGATTGATAAACTGTCACAAATTCCCCACATCAAAAGTATCAAAAGTAAATTGTATAGGATGTCTAAATCGATGCTGAGAAGAAATTCGAGTATTATGATTAAGGGAAGACACCATAACCCCGAATGTCTCATTTGCTAATGTGAACTATATACGGATTTTATCAAATCTTCTATACTGTACTGCCAAATATCACATAAATATCGTCTCCAGCTGTCCAACGACAGGGTAATTTATACTGACTGATCTAGAGAGTTAAGGGGCGAGTAGTTAATGTGTTATGGATGGTGATACAATAATGATGTCCTTATCAAGGAAACTCAATATGAGGCAGTCTGTCATTCAGACCGAACTCTCAGCCCTTGAGGCCGTATTAGACTGCGTCATTTAAAAGCCACCATCGTACCATTTACACATACTCTTCTTCCAGTCTCCAAGCCATTATAGGCCACAGAAGCAGAAATATTCTCGTAAGGAAGATCCAGCGACAATTCATTGGCTTGCCAGTCACTGAAACTTCAGTAGGTTCCATCTCATACAGAAATCATTCGAAATGAAAACACGGATATCACCGCGAGAAAAACCAGCCACTGAGCCTCCCACACGTACACTAGATGAGCCACTTTCAGGGTCGGACCGGAAGTGGCCATGTGCAATGAAGAAGTACACAGTAGCAGTGTCACCACACAGTAGCAGTGTTTTGAGCACGCTGAATCAACAGTAAGAAGGGTACATAAATTCCTCCGAAAAATACGAAAACTAACTAATTAGTAGCTCTGCACATGACACTTAGTGTCATCGGCCATGGTTCATTTATGAGCTTCTTGCATCGGTTCGGCCTACGTGATAATGATCTGTGTGCTTGTGAAATGGTCGAAGATCCCGACCACTATCTCTTCAATTGCCCAAAGATCCTGTCTGAAAATCTGAAAATGAAAATTTTACCGCATGGGCAGACAATATTTTTAAAATACTATTAAAAAATGCTGTTGCTTTTAAATGCATACGAGGATATGTAAGCATAGCCAGTTATAATTTCCAACATTCTGGATTAAATTACTGCCTGCAAACAGTCATTGGTAATACCACCCTTGAATTCTTGCTAACTCTCTTGAATTTTTTTTAAGATCTGTTCATTTTATCAGTATTTTACAGAATCTCTTACAGTGCATTATCTGTTCTGTTCCATTTTTGCAATTTTGTTTCGTATTATTTAATGTATGCATTAAGTTATGAAATTTACTGAATTATCTCTGAAAGTTTCCTTCATATTTTTTTTGTGTGTCTGTGTGTAATGCTACATATACTTTTGCAATTCTCTGCTCTCTTATTTATATCATGTAATTCATCGAGCATCATCCGTAAGATTTTTACTACTGCGATTTTGTTTTCTTATTTCTGAATATCTTTCCCTGCTGTGAAATCTAATTATGTTGCATCCACGGATTTCTGAATTTACTTCTTTTGCGTTTGTTACATTTTAATAAGATCCCAATGTATTTGTAAATTTAATGTCTGCACTCTATATTATTTGCCATGTTTATTATGCATATTAGTGCTCTGCCTTATCACTGCGTTTCTTTGTTTTTTCAATTGCATCTTGTTTAACTACCAGCAATGTGACACAACCTCATTACTGTATTTTTATGTATGAATGAATGTATACGTATAGTATTGCTGCTATATATACACTTTATTCATTTATGTAACTTACTTTTTATCTTATCTATTTATTAGTCCAAAGAGGATATTTGCCTAGAGGGGCTATTAAATTTGTTTTGTCATTTTACTTTGGTCCAGTATAAGTTGCGTTTCACTTTTCAAATTGTTGCCACCTAATATTAGAGAGCTGCATTATATTCAAATAAATTAAATAATGAGGAATCTGCATGAATGTATGCATGTTTCTCGCACTCTGAAAAAACAACGCTACCTAGAGACATCAAATTTTGAATAACGTAGTCTTTCGCCCGTAAATGGAAACCCAAATTTGGAATTTGCTTTATTATCTATTTCATGTTTTGTAAACCTTTAACGAATGTTTCATTAACAAACTCGACGATATTAAAGCGAGCAATGCGAACACTGTACCGGGAAAATACTTTTTGTCTTCAGCGCGCGAGACTGTGTACGGGGAATTCTGTAGGTATGCTCTTTTTAAATTATTTTGGGATATTGCTGAATTGAATTTTATGGTTTAAGGGCGAAAAACATGATATTTAATAAATAAAGGTAACACACAAAACGTTAAAAAACGCTTATATAGTCTGAAATATAATATAAAATCTGAAATATAATACAAAATCTAAATATATACGTAATGTGAGTAAGAGATTTTATATTACTCCCATTACGAATATTAATATAAAAGCTTTTATATTAATATTCTATTTTTTGTGATTCTATTTTTTGTATACTTTTTTATTAGGGCAAAAGGGGCAATATGCCCAGAATGGCTATTAATTTCGTTTTGGCATTTTGCGTCGGTTCATTATAAATGTCGTTTGACTTTTCAATTTGTAATTGTATTGCACTTTCTCGGTACGAGGACATTGTTAAAAAGTACTGGAGAGCCCGTGAATTAATCGCTGAAGCGCTAATGTTTGGCATATGTAATATAAATAAACTTTTCAAATTGTTGCCACCAAATATTAGAGCCCTGCATTATATTTAAAAGTATTAAATCATGAAGAATATGCATGAATGTAGGTTTGTTTTTCGCTGTGTGAAAAACAATGGTACATAGAAATATCAAGTTTTGAATAACGTAGTTCTCCAATCGAATATGGGCATCTGGAAGTCCAGCTTTGGAATTAGTTTTATTATCTATTTTATAGTTTCTTAAACATAAAAGAATTTTTGCTTAACAAACTCAACGCGTTAAAAGCGAGTAATGGCAACACTATAAAAAAAACATTTTTATATCCAGTACGCGAGACTCTGTATCGAAAATCCGAAAGATATGCTCTTTTAAATATTTTGCGATATCGCTGTTAAACCGAATTTTATGGTTTAAGTTTGAAGAACATGATATTTAATAAATAAAGGTAACACGCGAAACGTTAAAAAACGCCCTTTTCGGTTTAATATAAAATCTGAGAGCTTTCAGATTTTTATTTTTTTTATTCTGTCTTCCATTTATTTATTCATTTATTTCTGTCGTATTTACTCATCCCCCTTTCGACCATTAGTTTTTACAATTTTGTTATAATCTTGTTCAGTCCTTACTATACCTTCGACAGTTAAAATGTATATGTTAGTTACAATATACACGTATTCAACAACGATTCGTTTCTAAGCCTGTTCATCTCAAGCATTGTATTGCAGATAATATAAGAGTGGACCTTTTCGGATGATATGCTAATGTACAGTGAATTGGACACCTTCTATTAGCCAGAAGAAAGTCCTTGTCTTTATGTCTTTGAAACTATAAGCACAGTTTTTCAAACCAATACATAATTGAAATGCATTCGCAGGATGTATAAAATTGCTTCGGAGGCTACCCTCAGGCCGCGGGTTTGAAATCACTGTCTTAGAACCTCAAAACGCTAACTACTACAAACAAACAGTTCTAGTGCGTCACATCTAGATTCCAGTTCGCAACACCACTAACTTCTCCAATTTATACGCTGCCATTACATTTTGCATTTTATCATGAGACTACGAGTTATTCCAGAAAATTAATCATTGGAAGAGAAAATTCAAAAAACGCTTGTATAACGGTTTGTTTTATAATGAAATGAAACGAAATCCACAATGATCCCCAATTACAGGGAATGTAAGACTAGAAAGCCAACCGAGATAAATTAAGAAGCAATTTATTTGTAGATATGAGAAAAATGCTAATTGAAATTTATATCATTAACTAGCCGCTGTGCGGCCAGCCTTCGTCTGGCTTTTAAGTGTACCGGAAAAATGCCTTCGTCTGGCTTTTAAGTGTACCGGAAAAATGCCAAACATTAAATTTGAAAACTGCACAGAATTTTACTCTGCAGAACAATTTTATCGAAAAAGAAACAAACAACAACGGAAAAAAAATTCAGTTAAAAATGCATTATTTATAAAAAGCATACAATGAAATAAGCAATATCCCTTAATACAAATATTAATTATCCTAATAAATAAATTAACCAACTTCCCGCTGCCTTCTCTAGACAACAGTCCAGTATCCAAGATTAACATTAAATTTAAAAACTGCACAGAATTATCGCCCTCATTTTTCCGGTTGGCAATAGTGCTGATATCAGCAACAATGGCTGCCTGCCATTGCTGTTCATATAATGAGAGAAAATCATCAATTTGATACTATATCATAAAAAAAAACTCATTCGAATTTTGAAAAATTGATGTGCACTGGCTCTTGTCTAGATGCATCCTGTGCACCAGATTACATAGGTCTGGGTCTATTAGCTTACGCGCAGTACGAACGAAAGGGCACCTACACACACAGAAAGACTAATCCTTTTAAATATAGATAAATAAATTAATTAAACAATTTAACTTTGCGAAAAGAAACAATCTTTCAATTTCTTAAACTGTTCAATAGAGTGAAATCTCGTTTTGCTATAGCCCATTATGTCTTAAAATGACGCGATTTCGTCAGAAAACATAAAATAATTTTTTAAAAAAATCTAATTCGAATTTCAAACTCGCTTCGAGGTGCACTGGCTCATGCAAAACTTTTCAATATCTTACAAACAGTGAAATAAGCAAAAAATAACATGAAAGATACTCCAAAAACAAAACATTTCGTGCAGAATTTTACTCTGCAGAACAACTTTATCAAAAAAGAAATCAATAAAAATGTATAATATATATAAAAAATGACAAGGAAATATGCAGTATCCCTTAATACAAATATTACTTATCCTAATAAATAAATTAACCAACTTCCCTTTGCAAAATCTTAAGAACTCAAATGGTATAAACAGATTAAGAACTTAAGCAGATT
>KK112341.1:836804-889972 GCA_000611955.2 Stegodyphus mimosarum
ACTTCCCTTTGCAAAATCTTAAGAACTCAAATGGTTTAAACAGATTAAGAACTTAAACAGATTAAAAAATATGATGCAAAACTTTTTTATAATTAAAATTATATATAATTAAAACATAATATTACAATGAAATAAGCAATATCCCTTGATACAAATGTTAATTTGTATCCTAATAAAGTAATTAAACAATTTACCGTTGCGAAAAGAAACAACTTTTCAATTTTTTTTAAACTTTTCAGTCTCTTAAAAACAGTAACATAAGAAATACGATGAAATATTGTTGCCAAACCGAAATTTTTAAGAGAATGAAACTCTTCAAAATGATGCAATTTCATCAAAAATCTATCATCAACGATAAGAAAGGAAAATTGTTGCCAAAACTACATTTTAATTTATCTGAGATGTGAGAAGTGTATTCGGAAACTTCATTTAAAAAATTTTAAAAAAATACAAAATATTATTATTTTTCCAAAATTCTTTTTTTAAAAGGTGTCGAAAAGATTAAAGTTCAACTTGTCCAAAAATCAAAGGAAAATAAACGGCACATTTTTTAAAATAAATAAGTTTTTTAAAAAAAACTCCGTTGAAAAGGTGTTAAGCTCACCTTCCTAAATAAATTCGTATTTAATCGATTTATTGAAATACGAAATTTATTTTAAGTTCGTAAAATAGCTATGTGTGTACGCTTCACGACGATGTAAAAATGAAATGTATAGAGTAATATCTCGCTTTCCTGTAGCCCATTATGTCTCAAAATGACGCGATTTGGTCACAAAACATAAAATAAAAAAAAATTCGAATTCGAATTTCGAAAAAAATCGCTTCGAGGTGCACTGGCTTTTGTGTAGATACACCTAAGTACCAAATTTCGTGGCCCTGGGTCTATTAGCTTACTCGCAACACGAACGAAAGACACACACACACACACAGACTCTTTGTTTTATTATATGTAGAGATTAAAGAATATAGATTTTTTAAAGGTGTGAAACATTTAAGAATATCGTGAGATTAAACTCAGTTCGGCTTACTCTGAACACGACTCTAACGTTCTTAAGACTGCAGGAACAATTAGAGGGCCGTCTTTCCCTTGCAATACCAGAACACTGAGTAATTACAAACATATAAAAAAATCTAAAAGCTTTCATATTTTATATTACTTCCAAAGAGGTACTTTTTAACGTTTTGTGTGTTACCTTTACTTATCAAATATCATGTTCTTCGCACTTAAACCATAAAATTCAATTCAACAGCAATATCACAAAATATTTAAAAAGAACATATCTTTAGAATTTCCCATACACAGTCTCGCGCGGTGGAGAAAAAAATGCTTTTTTTTCGTGCAGTGTTACCACTGCTCGCTTTGAAATCGTTGAGTTTTTTAATCAAAAATTCATTAAAGTTTTACAAATATAAAACAGATAGTTCCAGATTCCAAATTTGGACATTCAGATGCCCATATTCGAACGGAGGACTACGTTATTCAAAATTTAATGGCGGTAGGTACCGTTGATTTTTCACAGTGCGAGAAACAAGCATACATTCGTGCAGATTCTTCATTATTTAGTTTCTTTAAATATAATGCAGGGCTCTAATACTTAATGGCAACAATCTGAAAAGTGAAACGCCGTTTATAATGAACGAACGCAAGATGCCAAAGCGAAATTAACAAATTCCCTCTTTGGGCTAAAAAGGCTGATTTGCACTTCAGCTTTGAAGTTCTATAAACTATAATAAAATTAACTTCTTCTTTTGGGGGACTTGAGAAGCAGAAATGCGTCAGATTATTTACAGAGTCATTTCATTCGAAGTCAAAATGGAAGTTACAACACCACCACAGGATTATTAATATTTCAGTCATCGAGAATGTCATAAACTCTGCCTTAGACAGCGCTAAGGGCTAGCGTAAAATTTCAACACCGCAGGCTGAGCTTACTAATTTACAGACCTGTGTTGGGATTCTCATGCTTTTTATTTAAAACTCCCTCCATCTACATTTTTGGCACACTGGGAAAAACATTAGAAGAGCAGAAAACGTTCACTATAAGAAATAAAGTGCTATTTTAAATAACTTTAAAAATTGAGAAAATAACTTTTTTAATATGAAGCATTTAAGAAAATTTGATTTGCTTATTGAATAATTATTTTGCATGATTTTGATAAGACCAAATTGGAATCGATGAATAGTAGACCAAGAATGTTGCTCAATGGCTGATAGGTCCTTTCTTTCGCTTCGTTTCATACTCCTCTTACGAAACATTTCGTGTGGTTTAGCCGATGTACTGATCTAATAAGCCAAATTTCTTAGTAGGTTTAAAGAGCTAGAAAATACTCCAGTACATTTTTAATCTGTACGTCACTTTTATACTGTTTTTTCACCTTCGTTTCGATTCATTGTTTTTCACTTTTAGACCCTTCTTTTTATCCCATTGTCTCATCTGAACGAAGAGGCTGTAAAGTGTAGAATTCCAATACAAAGAACTTTTAAAGAGATCATTGGGAAGTATTTGCTTAACTTATTTCCTTTTCGCATGAACGAAAGTATGAAAGAACTGTAGGGTAGGTGTATAAGCAAATCTGATATGCTCCTCTGCAGCGGAAAACTTTGGAGCAGATTTCTCAGGAAATCTGATTTGCGTCTTCGGCAAAATATCTTATTCGATAATATGGAAATGCCACAACAGTATTTTATTTCCGCTTTCTAGATAAGGCACTGAATTCGCCATTTTCTGTTTGTGTAGCTAAACTTCATCTCTCGACTTTCACAGAAGAGGGAAACTTCAGATGCATGTTCATTTTTTGAAATGATAGTTTTCCAATTGTTTTGTATATAGTTCGTTGTAGTTACAGAAAATAAGCTCATTATTGTATTTTCAACTTAATTTTTAAACGAATGATATCCTTCCTTCACATGGAAATAATTTTTCTGAGATCTTAAATGTTTTGAAATTCAAACTTATAATTAAGGATTAATAAGTTTTAATTTATTCTAAACATGAATACGAATATATTGTGATGAACTTCCGAATTTGCCAAAGCATAATTGGTTTAAGTGATTAGCCCGTCTAACTAATAAAGTGGATTATAAAGTCTAACTATTAAAGCCTAATAAACAACGAATAATTGGTTCGAATTCCGGTAGAATTACGGTGGATTTTTCATGTTTGCTTTCTTCTAAAAAACCAGTAGTCTTTACAGCAGCACCTGAATTAAAGCCTGGCTGGTGATAATTCATTCTCACCTGGATTTGGTAGACGGGTCTCATGCCTCTTCTCAGCCGTCTTTTCTCCCAAGACTCTAAGAATTGAAATCACCCCGACGATTTCCTACGTGAAAATAATTATAGCTCAGTACTTACACCAGAGCAACAAGAACGTTGAGATTCCGCCTCAGCATACAGAAGAACACGCAATTTTTTTACAGGGTTCAATTCCACCTTTAAGAGCAAACATGCTACCTTCATACAATATTTTACTAAGCTGGGAGCCTTTGCTACTTATTTTTTTTCCTTTTTTGGACTGATAGTTTACGACCAATGTGATGCTTCCGAAGAACACGATCACTTCCTCTCAGACAATAGAAAAATTCAACAAGTTCACTTAAAAGTACTAATCCACAATCAGTGGCGAATAGGATCTGGCAGAGGATCGGAGCGATTTCGGGCCGATCAAGAAAGTCGAAAGATCGAATCGACACATATGACTCGGTGAGACAGCCCTGCGAGTGAGGAAGGCATGGATGCGCAGACCGCATATCGCACACAGGAGATACGGTACGGCAGCTGTAGGCTGTAGGGTAGGTGTAGAGTAGAGCCTATAGTCGACAGTGGTCGACAACGTCGACAATCGTAAAGTGGAATTATGAAAATACAGTACAGTAACGCTCTAATTTAATTGTGAAATTGAAAATATTGCATTTTAACTACAATTAAAAAAGGCTCTCTAGCGAACTTTACTGTATCATTGAATAATGTAAGCTGATGACAAAAAAATATTGCAGTTGAATTCTTTTACATTACTTTTTAGGTACGTAGAATGAATAAACGAAAACTCAAAGGAGGTACACAGAAACGTCAAAAAAAGAGACAAAAGCTAATGAAGGATTCTGCAAAACATTGCTTAATATCACGGATATATATCCTGGCTTTTCGAAACTAGCACCTTCTCCCACAACAGTTCCACAAACACAAGAAGAAGAGGCAACTACTTCAAAAACATTTGAAGCTGAGATATTAAATAGATGTGAGGAGAACTCGGTGCTACTAACGACGGACACAACCAATATATAAAATAATACCGTAGCAACAACAAGCGTATCCTCATCGTTCTTTTCATATTCGTCGGCTTTGTATTTTACACGACCGATCGTACCTCAAGATCGACAGGATTGTATTAGCTAACACACCTGCCAACCTTCAGCTTCAAAACGTTTACCTTTTCTTCCTCATGTAGTGCTATCGTCCGAATTGAAGTAATAGAAAATGTACGAGTTTCTGTAAGGAGGCAAACAGATTATTCTGCTTCATTTGTTTACGTTATTCCGACAGCTGTAGTAAAAGTATTTTTGTTAATGGAGGAATGACAGAAAAAAACAGAGATGTGAAAATCGTGTATGAGGTCCCCGAAAATTACTGTTTTCAAGCTTTTTCAGCGTGTCACACAACATGGTTCTGACATCGCAGACTCAATAATTCATTCCAGTTGACAGTACAAGAGACATAACTTCACGATTAGTGTCAAGAGATTTTAACGTTCCGCACTGTGTCTGTCGTCAAAGCTTTTACATTTCATGAGGGCTGACGAACCAATTATCTTGCTTTTTCTCTGATATCGTTCCAGGTATAATGAATCACAGGATGCAAAATACTCCTGAAAAATTAACTTGGCTAATTCAGTCTGTAAATTTTTTCCAACCGAACAACAGGCCAGAATGCTCTTGAACTCTCAGCTAGAGAGACCATTGTTGCAGGTTCCTCGCGTCACGAGGACTATAATTCATTTCAATAACTGTTATATGTTATCCATGAATTATATATAAATGTAAAGAGCTTCTCGCAATTGTAATAAATATGTTTTGAGTTTAAAATGCATTACGCAACCTCAGAAATGTACCAATCATTATGCGGAGTCAGAGGCGTTACCTGCCGCCAGTCACCCTACGTAGGTTTAAAAGGTATAGACAAATTGTAAGACATATCTCTTCTCGATCCCAAAAACTTTTCAAAGCCGTTGTCGCCGAACACTTTCGACTATTTATCTATATTATTAGGGGACTATGTAGGTGTAACAAGTGATAATCTTAAGGATAAATATCAGGATCTTGTAAGTAAATGAGAAATTCTAAAAAATTACATTAAAAAATCATTATTTTGAATCTGATACCGCGTCAGGAGGAGAGAATGCTCAATCTATTAATGAGCATTTATCCAAACAAAATGCAATTTTTGTAAAAATTGCGTCTTCTGTGTATATAAATTACTCTTGAAATATAATTTATATAATAACGCACACGCCAATGTCTTTTTTGCTTATACGTTTGTACTCACCATATCTATAATGCAAGCTGAATACGAAAGAGATTTTTTAAAATTAAAAATTGTTAAAAGTTGATTAAGGAGTACTGTGAAGCAAGCTAATTTGAAGTCATTGCCATTGATGACCATATATATATATATAAATATAAATAAAGTGTTACTTTTCTGCAAATGTATAGTTTATTTTTATAAATTTTTTATGATGATGATTATGACAATGATAACTTTTATGTATAATGAAGTTTCATATGGAGCCTTAGGGCCGGCATGTTTTTTCTTACCATGATCGATTTCTTTGGCCAATTCACCACTGTCCACAATACCATGAATGGTGATTGAGTAGTCAGCGCCATCGAAAGCTCAGTAGTGCTGTCTGCTACCTTTATTAAGACATTCTAGTTTTACGCAGTATATTGCACATCTGTATATTACAAATTACTATTCCTATTAGATGGATTAGTTTCAGGCATTCTAGCTCTCATATAAACTGCCATTCTAGCTCTACGCACTATACACCTATTGCCCTTCTGCATATTATAAATTACTATTCCTATTAGATGGATTAGTTACAGGCATTCTAGCTCTCACATAAGCTGCCATTCTAGCTCTACGCACTATACACCTATTGCCCTTCTGAATATTATAAATTACTATTCTCATTAGATGGTTTAGTTACAGGCATTCTAGCTTTCATATAAGCTGCCATTCTAGCTCTACGCACTATATACCTATTGCCCTTCTGAATATTATAAATTACTATTCCTATTAGATGAATTAGTTATAGGCATTCTAGCTCTATGCACTATATGCCTATTACCCTTCTGCATATTATAAATTACTATTCCTATTAGGTGGATTAGTTACAGGCTTTATGCTCTCATATAAGCTGCCACAAATTTTCGACGAGCTGAAGCAGCTTAAAATCTAAAACTTCTCTTCGGCGAAAGGAAGAGGAATGAATGAAAATTGATTAGACTGTAATGAATTATTACGTTTTCCGGTGATGATTTCGTTGTGTTAAGGGTTAAGCGAGTCCAGTTAGCGAAATGGAAGTTGCGTGGTTCAAATCCAAACCAGGGTAGACAAATTTTACGGTATCTCATACAATAATTATACTCTGGGATAGTACTCACGAGATTTAATTTCTGGTATATTTCAAAATATAGACAGATCTGGTGTGAAATCACCAGATATTTCCAAGTCATATAGCCCTGAAAGGCAATTTCAGAAGTTCTATTTCCGCTGTATTATATAAATCCAACAGTTATTATAATAGGATCTCTCAAAATACAACATATTAAACTAATTAATTACTGTATTATAGCATAAATATACACAAATAAAAGGTATATCAAAATGTGAAACAAATATCGCTAATTTACAACAAAATGAGAAGCAAAACTAGTAATAATTGCACATTAATACAAATATGTAAAAATAACCAATATGCAACTAAACACAAAGAAATACTAACATAAATTTAAAATATTATTAAATACCTGTTTATTAAACTTATCTGAATATAAATACGCATGGAATTTTAAGGTGCTTTATTATTATTATTATTATTATTATTATTATTATTATTATTATTATTATTATTATTATTGTTATTATTGTTATAGTCCAAAGGGGCAATATGCCCAGAAAGACTATTAATTTCGTTTTAGCATTTGCATTGATTCACTACAAGAGTTGTTTCACTTTTCAAATTGTTGCCCCCAAATATTATTGCCCTGTATTAAAGAAATTAAATAATGAAGAATCTGCATAAACGTATGTATGTTTCTCGCACTGTGATAAAACAACGGTACCTAGAGCCATCAAATTTTGAATATTGAACGTTTCCACCCGAATATGGGCATTTGGAAGTCCAAATTTGGAATTTGTTTTATTACAGATTTTATATTTTGTAAATATTTAACAAATTTTTTATTAACAAACTCAAGGATTTCAAAGTGAACAATGGCAATGTTGTACAGAAAAAACATTTTTATCTCCAGTGCATGAGACTGAGACTGTGTATCGGAAGCTCTGAAGCTATGCTCATTTTAAAGTTATTTCGCGATATTGCTCTTGAATTGAATTTTGTGGTTTAAGTGCGAAGAACATGATATTTAATAAATAAAGGTAACATACAAAGTGTTAAAAAAACGCCCCTTTGGAAGTAATTATTTGAAATTCAAATTGTACATATTAATAAAGAGAGTTATCAGCTATGCAAATACGTATCAAACCAGCAAAACAAACGAAGGCTTCAAGAACATTTGTCAAATTAATTTCAAGAGAATACTGAAAGTATAAACTTGGCAGTTTAAAGATTGTCGCGACAGAAGAAATTGAATAAAGTACCTTCAAGATATTGAATTTACTTCGATATTCTGAATGACGAAATAAATTCGCCATTTTCTGCATAAGTGTTCAAGTACAACTTCTTCAATAAGGACTTAAGAAAAACTTTATCAGTATGACTGAAATAACATTCTATTACCAATGCTATATCTTCGATAACGATGTTCATAACGATGCTCGTGAATTCAGGTTTAATATAAGAGGCACATTACAGAAATTGTTGTTTTCTTTGCTTGAGATTAGGAGATATTTTATTGCAAAGAAACGAGGAAAGCTATTAGTTAAGATCATTTAATAAGAAAATATATCATTGAAATTTTAAATGTTGATTCCATACTCAAGATTCATTTACTCATTCAATGTCTAAAATGACTTTTTCAACCGAAGTACTGTGCGGTACTTTCAACCAAAGTACAGCAAGACTGTGGATCCGAAATCCTAAAGATATGCTCCTTTTAAAATTATTTTGCGATATTGCTCTTGAACTGAATTTTATGGTGTAAGTGCGAAGAACATAATATTTAGTAAATAAAGGTAACACACAAAATGTTAAAAAGCATCACCCCCCCCCTTTGAACGTAATTTAAAACCTGAAACTTTTCGACTTTTTCCCCTCTCATCACTTAGCATTTCACCTGGCAAATGATTAATTAATTGCTTCCATTTTAAAAGTATATTTCGAATTTTTTATTTACA
Organism: Stegodyphus mimosarum; assembly: GCA_000611955.2. Lineage (NCBI taxonomy): Eukaryota > Metazoa > Arthropoda > Arachnida > Araneae > Eresidae > Stegodyphus > Stegodyphus mimosarum. Next base: position 845,383 of record KK112341.1, read on the forward strand.
TTTAGGTAATAATGATTTATTCCAAAACGCCTGAAACTACATATTCTCATGTAGCATTCTTTTGTTAATTGTGGAACAGCATTTGGTGAAAAACGCCCTAATGTGAATAGGTTATTACGAATTTTGAATTTTTTTTTAAATTAGTGTAATTCTTAATATAAATTTCGATAGGCAAATATGACTTTCAAATTTTCATTAAAGTGAAAAAATTTTAGATTTACAAACTTAATTAATTTACTTTCAATTATTTAATGACAGTTTATCGCTAATTTCCTGTAGATCACATTGCTTCAAAGGATGCATTGTATTTACAAGAAATCCTCTGTAGTTATATAAGGTATTTCTCCTGCCTTCTTCGCATGCCTTCGTGCTCTACTGGTCAGTACGCTCGATGCGTATTCGGGAGGCCCGCGGTTCGATTCCCGGCGACGGCATTGCTCATTTTTTCATCTTCCCTGCTTTCAAAATAACCTAACGTCTCTACAGTGGCGCCCGAACTAAAAAGTTGGTGGATGATGATTCTCCACCACAGGGATTTGGCGAATGGGTCCCCTGAACCCCAGTCGCCCTTTAAAAGGGGACTGTATAAGGTATTTCTACCGCCTTCTTCACATGGCTTCGTGGTGTAATGGTCAGCCAGCTCTACGGGTATTCGAGAGGTCCGCGGTTCAATTCCTGATGAGAGCATTGCACATTTTTTACCTTTCCTGCTTTCGAAATAACCTAATGTCTCTACAGTTAAACTTATATAATAACTAGATATAAGTTTATGTTATGTATAACAATTTATAATTATGTTTGTAAGTCTTTGACTAACGGTATAATCATTCAGTTTAATGGTTTGATTAAGAGGGATTTCTTTCTTTTCTAATAGATCACTTTTGGAAATTTACAGTTCTTACTGAATCTTAGGTTCAGTTACATAAAATGTAATCAGATTATTGATAAACTTTAATAAAACCGTGATATGATTACACTGTCGATGCTTTAATAAAACATCTTATATTTTCTATGGTCTCTCTTATTAGAACACTAAAAGTGTTCCGCAGAATATTAATGCACAAATAATTCATAGATTATCTTTTTTCGTAGAGGAAAGGATCTCTCCCAGTTATTCTGGGAATGCGGGATTGTTTCGGTAAAAAAAAGTTAATCTAAGAGTGAATATTTTTCAATTTGAAATTTAAAATTGCAATGCTTTCTTACTTATGTATTGAGTTGCTGCAAGTGAAATGATCGTCGAATGACTGCAGGTTTCTACTGGTTGCAGAAGATAGCAAGTGCTGAGATTTTTGCACATCTTTTTTGTGCCATCTGAAAATACTGCACATGGGTGATGTAAATGTAGGATTTATTTCATCAAACGAACATTAAATATTGAATACTACCGACATCAAGTCAATCGTGGAACACTCGTTCAATTAAAACTGCCATACCATTATGAGTCAAATTGGGAAATTCTACAGTGTTGCAGTAAAAACAACAATACAACTTTCCGTGTAGGAACCACAAATTAAAAATTCCCTCGCCACTCGTTCGCAAAACTTCGTTCAGGAGAAATCAGGCTACAAATCTAATCCCATGGCCATCGCCATTTCTTTATTTGTTCAAATGAATAAAAGCGTTTAATCGAGTTTGACCTACGACAATATGTAAGAGACATCATAAAAATACTAAATGCACAATGAGCAAAAAAAAAGGGGGGAGATCTCTATATCTCTCGTTCTACTGGGCCCATTGACGAAATTCAAATTGCATTTTCCATGTCTCGAAAGCGCCGCTCAGAAATGTATTAGATTTATATATAAAGCATTGTTCTAATATACGTATTTTGACATAAAAATGGACGTTTTCTGAAATGCCATGCCAATTTTTTCCATATTTCGATTCTACGACTCAAATTATTCCAAATTGCCAAGTTTAATAAAAATCCCAGACTAGTTTTTGAAAAATTAGCTCTCAAAATTTTAGCTCCTCAACGTTAATTCAATTTGGTATGTATTTATTACTGTCTCTTTTTTTATTTCCTTCTTTCACTGTTCAAAATTTAGGTTCACTCCAAATAATATTCACCTATTTTTTTTATTTATTTTTTAAATTCGTATTTTTAAATCATTTTTATAAATTTTTGGAAAACATATTGAATTATAACCTATAAAGTTTTTACCATTAACTTAAAGTGGGTGTATTTCTAAGTACAACTGCAAAACAGAGCTTTCTATTCAAAATTTTATTATTAATTATACGTGAATTTATATGTTGGCGCCTTTCAAAATTTGGCCCATTTGTTGAAAGCGATAATAGCATCTAATGTGATTTACGCACTTTGCTAAAATTATTTGAAAGTGACTTTTTTCCGTTCATGTACAATGTAAAAAGACAGGAACGATGTGACTTTTTTCCTCTCCTGCACAGTGGAAGGGAATAGGTTGTCATGTATTAAGAAGTTCGCCAAGTGAACTATTCTTTTCGCAAACTGAAAAAAATTCGCCAATTTTTGAATTTCTCCTTAAATTTCGCACCAAATTTTGCAAAATTTAATATTTCTGCATAATTTGAGTCGTAAAATCGAAATATGTAAAAAACTTGGTATGTTATTTCAGAAAAAGACTCATTTTGTGTCAAAATACCTATGCAAGACAAAATGCTATATATAAATCTAATATATACCCTAATACGCGCTTTTGAGACATGAAAAACGCAGTTTGAATTTCGTCAATCGGCCCAGTAGAACGGGAGATATAAAACTGTCCCCGCTTTTTTTTTCGCGCAGTGTACATTGGAAACTCTTTGTAGCACTTGGCAACATGAGGAAAAGTAAGAAAGCTCGACAAGTGGGTGTCTCATAAACTCGCTATGTACTCTTCGAATTGTAACTATACATGAGAAGTAGATAGTCTACGACAATCGTGTCGATAGTCTACCGACAATCTATTCGTGCATACTCGTCGCAATGGTTGGAAATGAATGACGCTCGGGAAAAGTTCCAAAGGCCCTTTTACACCCAGAATAGATGATATTTACCGTATGAAGGTCTTCTGCTAGTGTTGTTCACGGTTCATTCCTTCCACGAGGTGAAATGATAAATGCAGCTCGATATTGCTCAGGCTAACATCAAATTCACGATAAATTATGTCTCAGCGAAGAAACACGTGTGAGTAGACACGGAGTTTTCCTTCGGGACAACATACGTCAGTGTCAGTACTGCAAATCAGCAATTTGTGATACAAGATTTTACACTATTCTCAGTACAGGTTTCCAGCATAATACTGTTTTCTAGCTCTTGAGCCACTTTTGGTCCTGAAATGCTTTGCCAATGATGATATATCCATTTTTAAGGTAGTGGAGCACTTTACCACTTTCAGAGACGCTGATTTTCAAAAGCGTGGTGTACAGAAGAGTGAGAGTACAGAGTACTCCATGAGAGTACAGAAGAATCATTATATGATGGCTATTATAATTGAAAATCTTACTTCTCTTATAATAAAGTAAAGTAAGTATTAGGCTTTAATGGCTTAAATAATTTTGGCTTAGGTTTACTTTTCAGAAGTGATCTTTGTTGATGATACATTTGGAACATTGGCGTTATATCACATTTTTTAATCATTAAATTTTTAAAGTCACTCTCCATGTAAGTAAATAAAAATTTCTTTTCTTTTTCAGGTACCTGTTTACAATTATCAGCTATTTAATAGGCGTGTTTATTTTTGCTACAATTGTTGGTAAGTTCTATGATTTTTCTCCTAATTTGAATATAATCTAAGAATATTCTTAATATTTTACGACTTTTTAAATTGATGTTAAGTTTTAAATCAATAGCGCTCTTTTTTTCTGTCGGATAGTAAACTATGAAAGTTAATTACTGCTTTTACGTGTATTAACCAAGTCAAAATTAGCATTTAATGGAGTTTTCTAATCTCATTTCCGAATTCTATCGCTGATGTAGTTGTTACTTGGCCTCCTGATATGATTAATCCGTGAATCTTTCATGGACAAGAGAAAAATAGCGCTTATTGTTGACCAAGCTCCCCATAGTAGCTTACACAGTTCAACTTTGCGTAGCTCTATATCAGTTCTGAGCAGAAATCCAAGGGGTCTCATACCCCTATTTTTAACAACTTCGTTACCAGCTTTAATTGGTTATCATGTCATAATTTCAGTATTGTTATCACTTATTCGTAAGTGTCATGGTACTACCTTTGCAGCAAGGACCCTGACACTTACGAATTATCCTTCACCTTAAAGGTTAGGTATTTTTCACAGATGCAAGAATTCTTTCTTTTTCTTTCAAGATTGTTTTACTCTGAATTCCAGTAGCTGATATATCTTTAATAAATCTCGTATCTCCACACCGTCACCGAATCCTTAATTCGAGTTTTAACGTTTCCTGTTTTTGCTACGAGCAGAAGAATTACTATTATTTCGTTTAAATGATATAATTACATTTTAAAGCTTATAATAAACGTTACCCGAGCAACACCGGAATGTTAAGAGCATGTTCAGAGAGCGGGTCATTTGTGTTACGACGGTGTTATGTGCATTTAGAACGTTCTGTATGATATCCTAAAGTGTAACAACTGTGTTCTTAGAACGTACAATACTGGCACTTTACTAAACGTTCCTGGCATATCAGTATATTCTTAAACGACTTGCTAAAATGGGACGTGTTCCAACCGTGTTTTTAATTCGTACATTTCCAGGTACCCCACTGATATTTTTTGAAACGTTTCCAGCATGTGCTGTAAATATAAAGTACGTTCTGCACGGCTTGCTAACATGATTCGTTTTATAACTGTGTTCTCAGAGCGTACATTTCAACATCAAACATTCGTACATTTCGAAGCTTTCCCAGCATGTGTTATAAAGTTCGTTTTAAACTATGTGCTAAAAAGATGCTTGTTTGCAGTTGTGTTCTTAGCGCACGTACATTTCAAGGTACAACACTGGTAATTTTCAAAATGCTGCCAGCATGTGCTATAAAGGATGTTCTGTATGACGTGCTAAAATGGTGCGCTTTACAGAGTTCTTAGACGTACATTTCAGCGTACAATTGTGGTATTTTTAAAACATTTCCATCACGCCCTGTAGAAACATTAGGTATTTTTCTGAAAGCAGGAGAGATGAAAAATGAGCAGTGCCCTCGCCGGGACTCGAACCACGGACCTCTGGAATACACACCGAGTGTGCTGACCACTACATCACGAAGGCATGCTAAGAAGGCAGGAGAAATACTTTATATACTCTCCCTTTTAGGATGGCGATTAGGGGACCCAATCGCCAAATCCTGGTGGTGGAAAATATAGTCTAAAAAGATAATATTTGGTAGCGACGATCTGAAAAGGGATGCAATGCACTAATGCGTTTCAGTCCGTTTGGGGCTAAAAAAAAGAATTGCCGTTTAGTATAAGTTTTTAGTCCTAGAACCATAAACCAATAAAAATATTCTATGGATGTTTGGAGTTACCGAGATAGGGTGCTATAAATAACAATAAAATCAAATCTGCATTCAAGTATAGTACAGAAAACATTCTTAATGACAAACTGGAAAATGGAGCGTGCAACTCTATGAGCGCAATTTTCGGCTGTCACATAATACAGTTTGGAGCGGAAAGTTTCAACCGCTTAAAACCATTTGGCATCAATGTTATTACTTAACCAATTCATGAAAAAAGCTGGATCATTGCCAAAACACGTGATACCCGAGAGGCATGTTAACGGGAACTGATATCAAAACTTCTTCGCTTAGAGTTTCCGAAACGTTGACTGGTAAAGAACAAAAAATGCCGAAGCAAAGAAAAAAGAGAATAAAAAGTAGAAAAGAAAATGTGAAGAAGGATCCTGAGGGACTGATGTATCAAAAAACGGCACGAAAATGTTATTTTATATCAAGGCCAAATTAAGTTCCCCTTCTCCATAGAGTTTTCTTAAAAGCTCAATTTCTTTTGTGTCGGATCCCTTACGCATTTAACCATTACTGCTTTTAAAAAGCGCTTGAAAAAAAGGGACTGCTTTTAAATTTTCATTATTTGACGATTTTTACGAATTTATATTTAACAAACTCGCGATTCTTTGAGAAATTTTTACTCGATTTTTAGCAACTTTTCTCTTATCCCTTTCCAACATTTGGAATTCCACTGTTTGAAATATGTTCTCGTCGTTTGAAACCCAATTACTTTATGGAAAATTCTGTAGCCATTAATTCTGCTATTTTCTCATCAGTAGTTAAATATTTAAGGATATACAGGGCCGTAGCCTGATTCCATAAAGAGCATGCTCCTGAAACGAAATTAAAAAAAATAATAATAATAATAATTTATGACTGGATGTTAGAATTATTACAATAATAAAATACACACAATTAAGTAATAAAATACACATAATTAAATAATAAAATACACACATTTAAAATAATAAATGAAAAGAATAAAAAAAACTTTTGTTTGTTACCTTTATTTATTAAATATCATGTTCTTCGCCCTTAAACCATAAAATTCAGTTCGACAGCAATATCACAAAATAATTTAAAAAACAGCATACCTTTAGCATTTCTGATACACAGTCTCGCGCGTTGGAGATAATTCCCCCACACACACACACACCGCACAGTGTTGCCATTGCTCGCTTTGAAATCGTTGAGTCTGCTACTGAAAAATTCGTTAAAGTTTCACAAAATATGAAATAGATGATAAAACAAACTCCAAATTCCAAATTCGGGGTTCCAGATGCCCCTATAACGAGTGGAGGACTACGTTATTCAACATTTGATGTCTCTAGGTTGTTTTTTCATACATAGAAACGTACATACATACATTCATACATTCATACAGATTCTTCATTGTTTAATTCTTTAAATGTAATGCAGGGCTCTAATATTTGGTGGCAACAATTTGAAAAGTGAAACGCCATTTTTTAGTGGACGACGTAAAATGCCAAAACTAAATTAATAGCCCTTCTGGTAAAATTAACCCTTTCAACTAAAAAACTTTTAATTCACCAGATTTAAGGTCTGACTGAAATACTGAAAGGGAAAATTTTTCAGATATTTGTTGAGAACTGTTTATATACTAAAGTCATAAATCATTTTTTCTTGACTGATGCGTATCGCAATACAACATAAGTGCACGCATAATCAGTAAATAAATTATGTACTAATTAATTATTAATTCAGCCTAATGAAAGCTCCTAAATGAAAGCTGAATCCTGGTACAGTTAATGCTGATGTTGGTAAAATCATGTACTCAGTTTACTTATGTTACTAATACTAATGTTATTTACAAATGGGATAAATTTATTTGCAAGTTTATTTTCAGTCTCGAGAGAAAAATAGAGAACATTCAATTCAAATACTTCATAGAACTAGTGTTAGATATATTTAATAAAATTTGGGATAAATTGGCTTTAGGAAAAAGAAATTTCTCTGCTTTAAGAAAGTCTGCAGATTCGCACCTATTATTTGAAACAAGCTTTTCGCTTATTTTCTCTAACATGTTACAGTGTTACACTACAGGTAACTAATTTTACATTTTGTTTATAGACACATTTACTTCCTGTATACAGACACATTTCTTTATGTCTCGTATTTTTATCTTTATATTTTGAATTATTTATTACCTTGTAAGGACATTAAGTTTTATTTGGAAGCAGAAGAGACGAAAAATGAGCAATGCCCTCGCCGGGACTCGAATCACGGATCTTTCGAATACGCGGCGAGTGTGCTGACCACTACACCACGAAGGCGTGCGAAGAAGGCGGGAGACATACATTATAACCTATTTTGAATTTTTACCTATTTGAATTTATTTCGAATTAAAACCTTGTAGGGATTTATATTTATTTTAAATAACCAGTTAATTTTAATTTTAAGTTACTTTCCTATAAGTCTCATTCCCCTAATTGTCAATGCCAGAATATTTAAATTTAGTAGCGCGCGTAAGAATGCAAATTCTACCATTAGAAGAATAAGTTAATTATCGACGTTCCAATGGAGAAAGAGAGAGTACGGGATATTGCCGTGCGTGCTTATACGCAAACTTCTGTTTAGCAGTACTGCTGGTTTTGACGTGGCTTAAGCGCTAGTATCTTGTGGCTACTAGACACCTCTACGCGCTGTAGGCGACAGGATTATATGAGCCCTGTAGTGTAATTCTACTATTTGTGAATATCTCTCATTTTAAGTTTGATCATACAGTTTCAGTTACCGCCCAAGTTAAGGCGTAGTATGTTGGCATCAAGTTAATGCATTGTAAATAAATTAAAGAGTTTAATAAAGGGAAGTTTAACCCTTCGTGAGTGCAGTCACAATCTCTCAACAGCAAGAAGGTAGAACGTTACAACCTATTCGAATTATTTTGAATCATTACCTTTTCATTACCTATTTTAAATTTCGAATCCGTTTTATTATCTCTTTCGTGTTTTATAAAACTTTAGAAACTCAACGATTTCAAAGCAAGGAGTGGCAACAGTTACTGCACATGCCAACTAAAGTTTATGACTTTTAAATAACTTTTTTACAGCATAATCAGAATCGAAATATCGGTTGAATTAAGTCCTTTAACACCCCATCTGTTTCATTTTTATCTCTGCTTCAAATTTCTGAAAAATGATGCTTCATTTGATGACACATATATAATACATTGTAAGGTTTACTTTATTTTACTGATAGTTATTTTATTTTCGAAGAAGGCTTTCCTGTACATTCTCATTTCCCACCTACTTTCTGTACTAGAATGAGTTTTTAGGATTTCTATTTATGTAAATGAGGTGGAAACGAGTATTTAATCTGAAGTCTGAGCCAATTTAGAATATGAGCGCATAACAGTTTTAAACTTAAATGCAAACTTGGATGCAGAAAATTCGCCTTTGCTCAATTCAGTTTGCTCAATTCGCCACAACATAATAGAGCTAAATTCAGTGCTAAACAACGGACACTCATTTCTTCTTGAATGTTATGCCGAGACAGCAGGCAGACAGGAAGAAACTAGTCAATCATCTCAACATTGTGGGAGAATGGAGGAATAAAGTCTTTCCTTTGCCTTTCTGAAATACGTCATTTCATTAATGATGCTGGTGTATGACTAGCACGCGAAATCAGAATTAGAGAAGACACAACAATGCGCAAATCGTTTTGTTTCGAATTTCTGGTAGAAATAAAATCGATGACGCAATGTAAAACGGTATATTTGAAAAAATTAGTAAGGTTTTACTGTACGAATGAACTAAAAATAATTATTCTTTTTACACAGTTTCAAATTTATGCGCATTCATTGCATGCCCTGAGACTAGGCCCCTGATATACCGTAGTTCCACGCGTATTATCCCCTTAGCATTTTAGCACGAAGTTCTGAAAATATTTTAAGAACTCATGTAATTTTCCCCTTCCTCAAGACGTTCAGAAAGGGAATTCCCCTAAATTTTAAAATCGATTCATCCCCGCAGTGTTTATTGTCGTCTTAATAATTGATTTGCTGGTGGATTTTGGGTGCATACGCTCTGATCGAAAAAGTTAGCGAAGAGCTTTAAGAAAACCCTCTTGATCATTCCGTATGTCGTTGTCCGTAGAACGACTGAACAAATGGTAACGAAGACGATGACAAAGGTAAAGATGGCAACGACCTTCAAGCTGTAGCAGACGTCACAAACAACAGTTCCAGCGCCACTGAGTGATTTGAGGCATAGGCAGTAGCAGAGGACAACATTAAGAGCCGAAAGTAGAAATTAAGATACCTTATTAGATGTTGTAATGGCAACATTACTATGCATTCTTACTGGAATATGGGTTTCTTTTAAATAAATAATATCGCGATTTCTACCAGCAGTTTATCTATGCATGCTTTTTATGTTTTATGTTCTTAGTATAAAGGCGTCGTACGGAACTTGAAATATTCGCGCAATTTTCACCTGTCTATTTTTGTGCAATAAAATTAGTAAAAAGGGGGAGGGAGAATATGCCAGAAAATACTGTATTTTTTTATTTTTATTTTATTTTATTTTTTCTCTGCTAAACCGTTTGTATGTCATGATCTGTCTCTAAAAATGGTCATACAATTTAAAGAAATCATGCTTATAATCCTCCTTTCATCTATAATACCCCGATTAGTAAGTGGCAAGTAAGACTTTAAATCTCCGCAGTATCTGTATACTATCAACGTGGTTTGGCAGTGATGTTCTGAAAAGGGACATTAAGCTCTCGGGATGACGTGTTTAAAAGGCTAAATGGATATTCCGAGACATTCGAAATTCGCGGAGGATAATTATAACAACATTCTTAATACTGTTGTGGGTATCTAGCGAGAATGCCCTGTGATATACTGAGATGCAACATTAAGCACTCGGGAAGATGCATTTAGGAGGTTAAGCGGATATTCCGAGGGGCACTGTGGATACTGTAAATAGGTTTAAAATCCTAATAACATCCCGCATACTATAGGGGGGAACTTAGAATATTCTGGTATGTATTGGAGTACGACATTAAGCAGATTAATATGAAGCAAGTCCCAGTTCTAGCATTCTGGATGCCACGCGTAATAGGTAAAGGCGATGTCCTGCGTGAATAAAACAAATCAGTAATTTAAAGCAAAATATTCTTTTACTTATTTGTCTCTTGTGAGAATAAGCCAGCTATGGCACTCCAAAAATCACCCGAAGACGGCCATGCTGGAAAGAATATATTTCCGAAGGTAGGGAGAGAGAAGATTTAGGGATGTCTTGTGAATATGCGCTGAGCCCATAAACAACTTCTGGATATCTAATACTGGATAATAATTCAGTATGAAAATTGCCTTTACGAAGATCGCAGAATAATCTGATGCTGTCAAATTGCAAACTGATTTTCACCTGTTAAGTGCGATCATGTCCATTAATGTATATATTATGTTAAACATTTTTTCCATATCAGAAGATTTATATGTTGTTTCACTACACGTATATTTGCAGGTCAAGTGGGTAATGTGATAACCAATCGCAATGCAAGCCGTTTAGAGTTTGAACGACTTTTGGTAAGTATTTTTTACCAATTTATTTCAGAACCCACATAGCATGCAATAGACTGTTAATTTTTACATAAATTTTAAATTTTTTATGTATTTCAACTCATTACTTTTTTATTAGTCTCATCAAAATTAGTAATTTTAAGCAGAATAAGTGGCGTTTCAATCATTTTCTTTCAAGAAAACATGAAATGAAATTTAAGATTGCGTCTTTTTACGCCGTTTCAAAATAATGGTTAAATTTTCTAGAGTCATTATTAAAAATACATCATTTTCTGCATATTTAGCTCATCTGCCATTATTAAGAGCTCCTATGTAAATAGAACTTAATATACACAAATACACTCATGTCCATAAATTAAGGATAATGCAAAATCAGGTAAAGGAAGAGTTAGAAGTAAAACAAATTTAACTTATTTGTAAAGCTTATTTATTAAACAAAAGGTAAAGAGCAAAAAAAAAGATGCTATATTTTTGATATTATTAAAAAAATTAGCGACTTTTTTCTCCCTGGAGCAAATTACAAAAAAAAAACTATTTATAAAAAACCAATATTACATGGTTGGTATGATTGTTAATACATTGTATGTCTCCCAGACGATGCAAAACAGTCCGTTCAACGCCTAGGCATGCTGAGTGTCAAATCATCGATCTGATCTTGGGGGATATTACACCACTCAAAAAGCAATGCTCTCCGAAGTTCCGGTAGACATGTAGGAGGAGTTTGACGGGCTGCAACTCGTCGGCCAAGCATGTCCCACACGTGCTGTACTGGATTCAAGTCCGGTGAGAATGCTGGCCAATCCATACGGGTGATATCTTCCGATTGAAGGCATTCTCTTATGATGTTTGCACGGTGAAGACGAGCGTTGTCATCCATAAACACAAACTGTGCGCCCATGGCGCCCCGAAACAAATGTACATGTTGTTCCAGAATGACGTCCCGATGGATTTGGCTTGTCATGGTTCCAATTTGAACATGCAAGTCAGTTCTGGAACCCAGAATAATTCCACCCCAAACGAGCACTCCAACACCACCGTAACGGTGTGTTTCAATGATGTTTCTTGGTGGTAACGGGTACCTGGAGCTCTCCATGTGACAATCCGGCGAGAATCAGACTGTAAGCTAAACCTGGACTCGTCGGAAAACATCACACAAGCCCTCTGTTGCGGTGTCCACAATGCATGCTCTCTACTCCAGGCTAACCGCAGGCGACGGTGAATTGCAGTAAGTGGAACGCATCTGACAGGTCTACGAGCATATAGACCAATCTGCCCTAAGCGTCTATACACGGTCTGCCTTGAAATTGTCGTACCAGTGGCCGAAGAGAGCTGACGAGACAGTTCTGAGGCTGTGTTCCGCCTGTTTCTTTTGGCAGTAACTGCCAAATACCGGTCCTCATTCGGCGTTGTAACTCTGGGGCGACCTGTGCTGTAAGTCTACTCACATTACCATCATCTTGGAATCGTTGCCAAAGCCTGGAGATGACACTCTGGGCAATTCCAAGTTCGTCTGATACTTCCAGTTGGGTACGCCCACATTCCAGACGGCCGATAATTCTACGACGTAAAAAATCATCCAAATGTGTTCTTTGTGTCATAACTATTCGGTTATTGCACTGAAATGCTTATAAAGGACTTGCGAACAATTTTACGTCTTTGCTTGTATTCCTTATATATCACTCTCTTACACTCTCGTCATTATGACGTACCATCGGTGTCATCTGGTTACTTCCTGAAATTTGCATATGATTCTTGCAGATGTGTGTAGTGATTTTATAGGTGATATATTTATTTTAGAGTTCGATTTCCGCATGACTCCGAATTATCCTTAATTTATGGACATGAGTGTAGATTTCTAGTATACCTTTTACTTTATTCTCCTAATAATTAGAAATAATATATCCTTATAATTAATTCTCCCTTATAATTGGAAAGTAGTGAAGAAAGTAGCAGCTTTGGCATATTTAATTTTTGTGTTAGATGTAGTTTAGGTATATTTCTTTCATTTGTGATTTCTTCGTTTACTTAGATAATTCAAATTCTAAGTAAATTAATTTGTTTTTCATGAAAAATATGCATACCTTTGCACTGGAAACTTAAAATTCAGTTGCGGATTTAGTAATCATATTACAATCAGTTTGTGACTTAGTCTTACTAACCGTGTCCTATCTTAAGTCTTATTAACCGGTCTTATTAATAGGGTTCTTATTAACCGTGCCCTATCTTAAGAAACGTTAGGTTTGTTTACTGTTGAAATACGAAAAAATTAATATCCCAAATCACGAGAAAAAGATCCTACCCAAAGAAATTACTAGAACGAAAACGTAGGAGGGATAATAAAATTAAAAGTAAATGGCGTCGTTACTGGGAATTTCTTTTATCCACATTAGTGTGTTATTTAATTGTATGGAATCCGGAGTATACCAAATAAGCATACATCGAAATCCAATCTAAAAGCCGGTTGATTAAATTTATGTTGATCCTGTCAGAGGCACTCTGTTTTAACCACTCTGTTTTTTTTTGTACGAAATAAAGGAACTTACTGGCGAAACATTTCGGCTATCAGATTTCAAAAATATAAATATTGACAGCTCGAGAATCCATCTGGACGATTTTTATACGTGACGTCTATACGTACGTACAGAGTAAAGGACTGTTTTTTCCAAACGGATTGTAAGATGTGTTTAAAATTGATTCACATGGGATTTCTTCCGTGACGTCTGTACGTTATGTATGTATTTCACATAACTCCAAAACGATTAGCTATAAACGTTGAAATGTTGTTGTATGGGATTACTATAAGATCGAGTTGTGTACCTCTTGTTTGTATTACTATTGGCAATACCAAGCGTTATACATATTACTCGTCTTAACCCATTAGCCGTTGTGTTGAGTTCACGCAACGGTTAAAATAAATGCGAATGAAAATGTAAGTGCCGAAGATATTTTATGCTAGCTGATGATTTTATGTAGAGAAAACATTATGAAGATCACTTCTATAAAAAAACTTTGTGCTCAACAATAATTTTGTTTATAATAATTAGTCTCGTACTTGAAGCAAAATTTTCGATCTGGTATTTTTGCGAAAATATTTAACCCCAGATTCGCTGTCTCTAGGAGTGATCTATTTTTAGCCAAGGTAACAGCTTATCAGAACTTTCCATCAATCAGCTGTTTGTATATGAGTGAAGATGGAAGGGAAAACAGGCGTTGCGTTGGTGCAACGTGCAAAAGGGGTATTCCCCTTTTTACTTCCTTGTACAAAGTAAAAAGGAAGTGTCGTAATCGCGAAAAATTCCGGGTATCATATTTGAACGAAAATATGCATTTTGACCACTATCGAATGCAATTTAACGATGTTTCTACGCAAGGACAGAATAAAGGACTCTTTTTTCCCAAAAAAATTATAAAACTGACTTAAAATGGATTCTGAAGACGTTTTTTCGTGGCGTCTGTACGTACGTACGTATGTATATATGTATGTTTCTCGCATAACTCAAAAACGATTAGCCTCAGAACGTTGAAATTGTGTATATAGGACTGCTATAACATGTAGATGTGTATTTTTTATTTTGGTTGCAATCGGCCGCATCAAAAGTGTACATACATATCCACTCTCTTACTCGGCTCAGTAAGTACATTTTTTTTATTCTTATATGTTGGTAAATTGTGCATTTCTTGCTTTAAAAATGATTGAACTATGTTGTTCTTATCGTCCGGTTAAGGCTTTTATGGCTTTAGTAAATCTGCATGCACGATTTGTAGCATTATCAACAAGTTAAAAGTTGTTTAAGTTCGGCTAAGTCTAATCATTTTTCATATGGCAGCCATATTTGTTTACATTTGAAACTTAGGAGACTAGTGGATTGGTTGCCAATCTAGAGAAACTAAGCTTCGCAACAACAAAGATAATGCCTTCTTTTATTATTACGAATTAAATCATGCTTAATCCATTCTCGAATTTATTCGAGGAAATGAGTATTTAAGATTTACTTCGCAATTTTTAATATACATATTTTGAATTGTTATGTACTTTTGCTTATCGCGAAGTGAGAACTGAATTAATTGAATGAGGAATACTGAATCGTCTGTGAAAAATTTTTTCTTTTTTTTTTTTTTCTTTTTTTTTTTTTTTTTAGTTTAATTTCTTTTCTAAATCGTTTTAGAGTTATCATAGTATTCGAATAGAACATATGGCAACGATTAGATAATTCTTCAGATAATATACATAATTTTAGTGCATTCTGAGTTATTAAATGAATGAGGTGTAACGCTGCAAGTGAATCTAGCGCCAGAGTCTCGCTATGGTAAACAAATATAGTGAATTTTAGAGTCCATTTATTCTATTGTGGCTTATGTAGTATCGAAGAAGTAGATTTAATTCAATCCGATAAGTTTAAATTAAATGCAAAATGCGTATAATTTAATATTCCGTACGAGCAAGTCATGTAGTGTACACATCAGATTTTTTACTCATGTCTTAAGATGCACTGGCTGACATTCAATTCCATGCTTAAAAATGCCCAGAACGAGGCATCTTACATTAGAAGAAGCACTTCAAAGATTTTTGATGAAGAAACAGATGATGATAATGACCAAAATGAAACTGATATTGTTGTTTTCCACCAGAAATTGTAGAAGCTAGTGATGACGAAGAAGGTAATGATAATGTTTTGAATAATGATAATGATATTTTGTCAAATTATATTTCTGGGGAAATTGAAGTTCACATAAGAAGTAAGTTTCAAACTTTCAGACTTCTCAGAACAGTGCTAGTCATACGAAAAAGTTTAAAAAACAGAAAACTGAGAACTTGAAATGGATAAAAAGAAAAGCCGTCAGTTATGGTTAGGTTAGCTTAGGTTATTCAATTATGGCAAAGCTCACGAGGGCTATCTGCCTAAAGGGAGGGATGCCTTCGTGGAGGACTTTCTAAGGGAAACTGGCTCGTATACACGTTACACATGGGGAAAACCACGAAAACGCCCATACAGCCAGCCCGTTCGCGGGATTCGAACTTCGGACCGAACTACCAGTGTTCAGCGTCTTTACCGCTCGGCCGCTGGTGGACCTCATCAGTTATGATTTCATCTTCTCTGGCATGTAAAAACTGAAGCTTTTAGTGCTTACAAGAACAATTCAAGAAGATCACATACAGATGTGCCCATTAGAAACGGTGAAATGTGCCCTTAAGAAAGACAGGGGTTATTATGATTTTTAATATGAAGAGAAAAGCAATATAATTTTTGCACAATAGAATGACAATTCGGTTGTAACTGTTGGTTCAACATCTGGAAAAGTTCAGTCCGTAAAATATGTTCCCGTTATTCAAGAGCGTAAAAGAAAAAATATCTTAGCCTCATTTTAACAATACAATGCCAAAATGAGAGACGTCTATTTATTCGACAATTTAGCAGCCAGTTGCAGAGTAAGAGTTCGTGAAAAAAAATGGTGGTGGCCAATAATTACTAATTATAATGATTATCCTTGATAAATGCATGTAAAATATCAGGACTTTCTACTACTGGAAATAAAAAGTCACTTTTAGATTTCAGTTGCGGGATTGGATTCTTCGTTTTGCAAACTCCTATTAAAAGTGTAAAATTAGCCAGAAATAGATCAGCAACAGGAAGACCTAGTAAATTCAGCATTCAAAAGCCACTGCATGGAGATGGTAGACATTTTGTCGTAAAGTTTGAGTATAACAGAAGACATCATTGTAAAGAATGCCATAGCCAGACTGTTTTTAGATGCAAATTACGTAATGTAGCTTTACATTATGATTGTAGTGAAGCTTTTCATGCTTGAATCTTTCAATTGAAAATAATCTGTATTTGTAAAAGAAATGCAATGTAAATTTTAACATTGGACTAATTACAAATAAAGTGATTTTTAGATTTATAAAACGTTATACAGCTAAAGTAATCCAGTGCTCCAATCAAAGAAAACTTCTCACGAATGTAATCATACTCACTGAATATCCGAATTCCGCTGATGTTGTACGAAAGCAACACTCGATTTTTCCGTATGTAAGAGTATTTTATTTTCGGTTTAAATTTATGTTATAAATGCTTAATTTAGTACATATTATAGTTTGTATACGAAAGCGTTTATTCCTTTTAGTTTGGACGGTTAATGGGGATAAAATTCCTCATCTGGCCTTTATTTTTTCAATAATTGGTCGTAGTTATATACTTCCAATATATACTTTTATATACTTTCAGTTATATACTTCTTATATACTTTTATGCAATTTATATACTTTCCAAATCTTCATGTTTTGGCAATGTCAAATTTAAAAAAAAAATTATTTTTGACAACTAGAGAAACCTAATGTTTAATGCGGTTTTCCTGTTCCTGTACTTATATTTGCGAAAGGTTTTTGCTCGTTATGAAAAAATAAAATTTTAAAAAGTTTAGCTTCCGTACGACAAAAATTGACCGGCATATTTAATTTCAAAATCTGCAATTTTTTTTGTCATTTTCGACTTGCCTTGAGGTATCTGTTAATTAGGTTAGAATAATTCTAGGAAATAGGTTTAAATAAAATGCAGCGAAAAATGTATATAATTTAATAGACCGCATAAGCCGGTTGATTAAGTCATGTTGTGTTCAGAGCAGATTTTTTGTAGTGGTAAAGCGCGTCTCGCTTTCTAGTAAGCAAGACAAATGATGATATGTAAGATCAAGTCATCCATCTTAGGGGGGAACTAGAAGAGAGAGAGGAAGAAATTTCTGACAGAAATCAAATATCCTTTGTGTTTATTACTTATTTGTCGGAGCAATAAACGTGAAAAATGTGCAGTGACCTCACCGGGATTCGATGTGCGAACCTCCTGATTGCTCACTCACCGTTGTTCCAATTACACCACAAAGACACGCAGTAAAGTGGAAGGAAATTCCTTACAACTATTTTACTCAAGTTTGAACTCAGTGACATTGGTCAAGTTCTCTAGCAAATATTGCTCTTCACTGCCATATGACACTTCGTTTCTTCATTTCTAATCATCTTTATGCCCCTGTTATTAAATTTGCATTGCTTTAAATAGTGATTTAATTTACGTAACCAAATGAACTTACTCTTCAGATTACTTCAGATTATTGAAATTGCATGTAAATTGGTAACAGTATTCTTCTGTTTTTAACTGCTCTCAGATTAACCATGAGTTTAAGTTAGCGGGTAAATCGTGACTTTTGTACTATCCCGGAAAATTTGGTGCTCGTTTTAATACAGTTATTTGAAATTGTGATAACTAAAGGCTTTATCCTATAACAGACTAATAGACTTTGTACAGTCTGTAAGGTTTTTCGAAGCAGAAAACACGAAAAATGAGCAATGTCCTCACTGGGATTCAAACAGCGAATCTTCCGACTGCCAACCAGACGTGCTACTTCTAACAAGAGCATACGCTGAATGAGAAAATTCATTATATCTTTACGCTACTCCCCTTAATGGTATACTCCAGTCGACAAATCTAAGTAGTGATGAATTATCATCCACCACAATTTCGTTGGGAACCACTTGTAGAGGTATTATATTATGTTATTTTCGGAGCTTGATACAGGAAGAATCCACTGACTACCAATAAGTATTTGGACACCTGTGATAGAAAAAAAAACTAACTTTATTCAAAATCAATAGTTGGTAGAGCCTCCACGAGAGGTAATTACAGCGTGGACCCTCCGGGGCATACTTTCCACAAGTCTTTATATGACAGCTAGTGGTATTTTCTTCCACTCGGCTTGGAGAAGACATAGAAGTTCCTTCACCGATTTTGCACGGGTAGTGCACCCCTGAATTAGGCGATGCAACTCGTCCCAGAGGTTCTCGATAGGGTTCAGGTCTGAACTCTGGGCAGGCCAGTCCATTCGATGAACTCCATTGGCACCATACCAAGCCTTGGTTAACGACGAAACATGACAACTGGCATTGTCGTCCTGAAAGTAACAGGGGTTCAATCCGTAAAACTACCACAACGTAGGAAGCCCATTTTCATCCAAAATAGTGCAGTAGGCATCGGAGTTGAGCTTACCATGAATGGGGACCAAGGGTCCCAGCCCATACCAGGAGAAACACCCCCAGACCACAATTCTACCTCCGCCGAACTTGACTGTTGGCACAATGCATTCTGGCAGGAGACGTTCTCCAGGTAGACGCCAGACCCAGACCCTGCCATCCGAACGATAAAGGGTGAACCTTGATTCGTCACTCCAAAGAACCCGTTTCCACTGATCTACGGTCCGATTTCGATGTGCTTTGCGCCACATTAACCGAGCAGCGCGGTTGGACTTTGTGATCAAAGGCTTATGGGCAGCAACACGACCATGAAAACGAAGCAGATGTGCTTCCTTACGGATGGTATTCATTGAAACAATACTCCCGGATGCCTGTTGAAACTCCTGGCGGATGAGGGCCATCGGTTGGGTACGGTTCTTCCGAATTTCTCTGAACTGCACTCGTCGGTCTCTATCTCCCAGTTTCGTTAGTCTGCCGACTCGGGGCATATTCCGACAATCACCGCTCACCTTCCACTTCTTAATCACATAGGTCACTGTCGATTTTGGGTACTTCAGATCGCTAGATATGTCCCTTAAGGATCGGCCACATTTGTGATACCCGATAATTATACCTTTCTCTAAGTCAGAGAGCTCCGAACTGCGAGGCATCTTGCATGCGACTAAAACCGATACTGTTTCCTACCGATGCTGTATACCGACGGAGTCCGTGACATACCTTAGGACCGCAGATATCGTCATTTGCACAGGTGTCCAAATACTTATTGGTAGTCAGTGTAGAAGTTGCTTTCCCCAGGATTCGAACTTTGGATCTTCTGATTGCCAGTTAGTTGTGCTACAAATTATACTATAGAGGACAAAGCGGAGAAGGCTTAAAGTCCTTATAATTGTTCCCAAACAGTTTCTTTTAGCTACAATTATAACTTCTTGTTAAAGGCACAATAAAATAATTCAAATATTATAATTTTTTGTTTACAAATATTTTAATATAAATATTGTGTTTGTTTTTATATATAATTAATTTACTTTACGTTGTAAAAACGAAGTCTCATTTAATATTATTTAAGAATTCTTACCAAATTATTTAACACTTTCTCATTTTGCTATAACAAGTTTAAATATGAATTTATTGTTTAAGAAGACATAGAAGTTCCTTCACCGATTTTGCACGGGTAGTGCACCCCTGAATTAGGCGATGCAACTCGTCCCAGAGGTTCTCGATAGGGTTCAGGTCTGAACTCTGGGCAGGCCAGTCCATTCGATGAACTCCATTGGCACCATACCAAGCCTTGGTTAACGACGAAACATGACAACTGGCATTGTCGTCCTGAAAGTAACAGGGGTTCAATCCGTAAAACTACCACAACGTAGGAAGCCCATTTTCATCCAAAATAGTGCAGTAGGCATCGGAGTTGAGCTTACCATGAATGGGGACCAAGGGTTCCAGCCCATACCAGGAGAAACACCCCCAGACCACAATTCTACCTCCGCCGAAATTGACTGTTGGCAGAATGCATTCTGGCAGGAGACGTTCTCCAGGTAGACGCCAGACCCAGATCCTTCCATCCGAACGCTAAGGGGTGAACCCGTTTCCACTGATCTACGGTCCAATTTCGATGTGCTTTGCAGCTCATTAACCGAGCAGCGTCGTTGGACTTTGAGATCAAAGGCTTATGGGCAGCAGCACGACCATGAAAACCAAGCAGATGTGCTTCCTTACGGAGGGTATTCATTGAAAGAAAACTCCCGGATGCCTGTTGAATCTCCTCGCGGATGAGGGCCATCGGTTGGGTGCGGTTCTTCCGAATTTCTCTGGACAGCACTCGTCGGTCTCTATCTCCCAGTTTCGTTTTTCTGCCGACTCATGGCACTTCCACCTTCCACTTCTTAATCACATAGGCCACTGTCGATTTTGGGTACTTCAGATCGCTAGATATGTCCCTTAAGGATCGGCCACATTTGAGATACTCGTAATTATACCTTTCTCGAAATCAGAGAACTCCGAACTGCGAGGCATCTTGCATGCGACTAAAGCCGATGCTGTTTCCTACACGATATAACCGGCGGAGTCCGTGACGTACCTTAGGACCGCAGATATCGTCATTTGCATAGGTGTCCAAATACTTTTTGGTAGTCAGCGTGTAAGGTTTCAGTTAAACTAACAAAGATTTATTTTAATTTAAATCTTTCTATCGCTTCTCTGTTTCAACTTCCCGTCAGAAGAAGCGCGCGTTTTCAGCTTATGCTAATTTGAAGTAGAGCCAAGTACTATTTAAACCAGAGGTAGAAACCTCTTAGTGTGAGAGAGCTTTTAGTCTCAGATCACGGTCATTCTGTTTGACGTTCGCCTGACCAGCTAGCAGATAATTATAAGGCATAATGCTTACTACGTGATGACTTATTGAAATAAATTGAAGTGCGCTAGTATTAGAATCTCTTGCTACGCATCATTTAGTTAGAGGCCAACTCCGCGATTTTAGCTCTGTGAGCAAGGATTTAATTAAATTTATATTTAGCTTAGTTTAAATTTATCTGATTGTAAGTTGCTTTCCCCAGGATTCGAACTTTGGATCTTCTGATTGCCAGTTAGTTGTGCTACAAATTATACTATAGAGGACAAAGCGGAGAAGGCTTAAAGTCCTTATAATTGTTCCCAAACAGTTTCTTTTAGCTACAATTATAACTTCTTGTTAAAGGCACAATAAAATAATTCAAATATTATAATTTTTTGTTTACAAATATTTTAATATAAATATTGTGTTTGTTTTTATATATAATTAATTTACTTTACGTTGTAAAAACGAAGTCTCATTTAATATTATTTAAGAATTCTTACCAAATTATTTAACACTTTCTCATTTTGCTATAACAAGTTTAAATATGAATTTATTGTTTTGTAAATCGTCATTCATTATTTAATTAAAATAATTAGCTCTCGTCTGAATCCTAATTACCACATAAAATATAAAGGATAGAGTATCAGTGTTTATTATGTCTGTTGCAATTTTTATCGAAAATATATTAGGCGTGAGCGATTGAGTATAATGTAAACTTTTAAGAAGAAAATTGTACGCAAATTTAAATCATTCCTTTTATGGAAGTGCACCGATTAGTAATATGTAATTTGTTTTGGTTTTAATGTCTAGTATTTACAAATAAAAATAATAACTATTAATATGAGACGAAGGAACTTTCCAATTTAGTTGAAATAAAATAATTTAATTATAATGAAAAATTAATCTCCCTCTCTCTAATTTAATTAAAATCTAACGACTTTCCATATAAGCGACGGAAAATTTATTTGATAAAATTTCCTTACGTTATATCTTTTGCTCTATAAAACTCATTTCTCCTCAGAAAATAATTAATTCCCGAGTCTCCATTAATTAATAAATTTAATTATTTCTTTTAATTATTAACTGAATTCATAAAAGGAAAATTAAACTCCTAAATTCGTAATTTTTCATTTTGTTGTGACACTTGTGCTTCAACAGAAGTAGGTTCATTTCCTCTAAAAGGTAAAAGGATTACAAATTAATTAATTAAAGACTATGTGTATACAAGAATGATTAGGGCATCTAAGAAATCTTTAAGGTGTATGCGTTATGTTCATAAAATTCCATTAACATTAATTTTCATTACATGAAAACAGTTTCTACCCGCTTGAGTTTCAGCTAGTCGAACTTCAGCTGTATTTCGCATTTTTTAAAAATCCCACTGTTAAATATTCAACCTCATATCTGTTTTAACTCATAAGACTGTGCATGTGTATTAAAAAAATTCGCTTTTAAAAATATTCGAGAACTGCCTTTTTGTGCATTCATGCTTCGAAAAATAATTCTTCCTCTTTTGTATAGTTCACTAAATCTGGTATTTGACGACAGTATGTATGAACGTTCATGCAAAAAAAAAATAGAGTGTTCTGAATCGCGACCTTTCACCTGATGGTTTTATGAAAGAATTTCTGGAATTTAATCCTAAGGGATCGATTTGTAATTTTTTGTTGAAATCAAAAAAAAAATATTCAGCTATTTTAGATGTAACGATTACGTGCATTTGTAATGTAAATAAAAATTACGTTCTGAAAACAAAAGGAAGAATATGATATTCTTTTATCGTTAATGCTTCTGAACACTAACCGAAAATTTTTAAATATTTTCTTTTAATTTACTCTTCCAACTGAAATTCTTTTGAGAACACACAGAGTACTGAATTATACAGAATGAAAGGTTAAAATTGTTTCGTGCTTTAATTTTCTGTTATGGCTTTACTGATAACTTACAATTTTCATTTTAATGAATTAAGATCATTTTATGTTTATATAGCTGAACATCTAGAAAAAAAACATTATCACGTTTTACAACGTAGCCTTCATACTTTCTTGAATATTTACATGTGTACTTCGGAGGGAAATGGCATTTTACGGACATTTTTATGGCAGTGTGAAGAACTTAGTAAAATAAGGGGGGGGGAATCTGAAAGGTTGCAGATTTTAAATTACGTCCGATGGGGCGTTTATCTAACGTTTTATGTGTTACCTTTATTTATTAAATATCATGTTCTTGGCACTTAAACCATGAAATTCAGTTCAACAGCAATATCGCAAAATAATTTTAAAATGAGCATAGCTTTAGAATTTCCGATACATAGTTCCTGTTTTTGAACTGTTTTTAGCATTTGAAAGAAAAAGACTTACTTTACTTTTGAAAGAAAAAGACTTACTTTACACTTACTTTTTAGAAAAAGACTTACTTGGTTTTAGCATTTGAAAGAAAACTGTGTTAGACTTGCTTTAGAACACTGTTGTAAAACAATATCGTTATCATTAAATACGAGGTGTCTGAAATGGAATTATCACGCTACCAAATTAAAACATCATTTACTTCCAGTTCTGTTGAAAAATGTTATCCATAGAATGTCACCAAATCACATGTAAATGTCGTATCATAAGACACTGTGAAGGTTTGGTACCGAAAGTTAAAAAACAAGGATTATGACATTCAAGAAGTAGAGCGCTCTGCCCGGGCTACGGATATTATTAAGGCCCACCTGCGAGAATTTCTGGAAGAAGATCAGTATGCAACCACTCTAGAGCTTGCTAAGCAGTTAGAGTTAGTGTTATGTCCATTAGGAACACATTAATTGGACAGATGATCAGTGGTCACAAGTTATATGGAGTGATGAAACTAAGATATCGTTATTCGGTAGTGATGGGCGAAAATATCTAAGACGTAGAATAGGAGAAGAGCTACATCCTGACTGCATTCAAGCAACTGTGAAGAACCCAGTTAGTGTTATGATTTGGTCATGCATGTCAGCAGATGGTATTGGTCGCCTTCATGTCATCGATGGGACACTGAATGCCAGAAAATACATTGACACTATTCTAGAACCAAAACTTCTACCTTCCATCAGAGATCTCTTTCCCAACAATGCTTCGTTTATTTTTCAGAAGGAATCTGCTCCTTGCCACACGGCCAAAATATCGAAAGAGTGGTTTCGTATAAAGAGCATTAAATTGTTGTCATGGCCAGGAAACAGTCCTGACCTCAATCCTATCGAAAATTTGCGGCACCGTTTGAAAACTCTTGTCCGAATCAGGCGCCCATCAAATAAAAGGGAACTAATTGAGGTTATAATTGTTTCCTGGCAACATGTAATAACGAAAGACGAGCTTAAAACTCTTGTCAGTTCAATGAAACGTCGATGTGAAGCTGTAATCAAAAATAAAGGGTACCCTACTAAGTACTGATAATTCACTGCAATCATCGCTATCTAATGTATATCGATAACTATTATCGCTTAACTTTTTTTTGTATTGCAAATAATTGAATTTTGTGTATTGTATTGAATTCAGTAATAAATTCTCTTTAAAATGATATATACAAGTTTGCATTTTGTGAAACGTAACGTTTTTTATAAGCATACAAAGTTCAAAAACATAAAAATTTCCAAAAGTGTCCACAATTTTGGCCACCACTGTATATATCAAGTAAGGCCGGAGGCCGCTCACTTTTGTTTAGATAAATCACAGGTGCTTAGCACCGCGCCCTTAGGCGAAAGAATGGTCTATGTGGTAAAGTCATACAGGAAGGCAGTCATGAAATTATAAATTGATATACTTTTGTAGATGTAGAAACATTCGAAAAATTTTTGAGCATGTGCTGGGTGCGTGCTATTTGCAGTGAGGAATTGACTGACTGAAATAAGCATGAGATACGGAGAATAAGTCAGAATCAAATCACGTAACCTGAGGTCGCGTTCTGGTTCGTTGATACATACTGCTGTATTAACTCAAAGTTTTATTAATTTAAGAGTAAATAACTCTTGTAGACCTATAGTATTGCAATCTACTACATAATAATGATCTAATAACTATGGAGAGGTGAGTTTTATGCTAAGTAATTCTTGTTTAATTAGATAGAATTAGATTATTCATTTTTGGGCGTGGTGGTCACGTGGACCAGTCATGTTGCAGAATAATCTGTTAAGCGATTTCACGACGAAAAATAATAGTCCATAAGGCTATTTCAAATTACTGTTCGCAAAGTCCGTAATTTGGCTTTGCCAGGTAATGAAAATAAACTTAAAACACAACACAAAAATAGTGAATCATACCACGAATTCTTGAGTATATGAAATGCGATTAATACTGGGTACTATTTACAATATGTACACTTTCACCACTTTGAGTTGTGATGAATAGAACGTGGTCGCTTACCCAGATTTTCTTCTGTTGGATCATAGTTTGCGAGATTTTTAATAGCATTATATGGTGAATTCTGAACTTGGGTAAAGAATTTGTGCGAAATTATTATGATCTGTTCTTGTAATTCAGGAATCTTCAGGTCTTGATACAGCTGGACATTTCTAATAAACCAGGGTGCTGAGGTTATTGAGCGTAGAATTTTATTCTGTAGATAGCTAAGTTTCTTTGTATGGGTCTTGCAAGCCGTGGCCCAAGTGGGAATTCCGTACAAGAGAATTGGTCGAATAAGCATCAGGTAAAGATTGCGTTTAGTATTCAGATTTAATTTAGAGTTTTTCCCTAGAAGCGGGTAAAGAGCCATAAAAGCTGCATTAGTTTTGTTGGTGATATAACTGATTTGTTCTTTGAAAGTGAGCTGTGCATCAATATACACTCCAAGATATTTGTACGAATTGGCCGAAGGGATAAGAGCATCATGAAATTTTATATTGATATGCAGAGGGTAGTTTTTCTTATATCTTCTGTACATAACTATACAGCATTTGGTCGGATTAAGGTTGATTTTCCATCTGTTGCACCATTTTTCTATAATTTTAATTTGGCTATTCAGTTTGTCTATTGCATGTTGCGGGTTTAAGGAATTAGTAAGTATTACCGTATCATTGGCATATTTAAGGATTTTTGCATTTTTCGGCTTGGACTCTGAGCAGAAGCTCTCTCTTCGGCCTTAAATACTTTTCAACCGGCCGCTGAGATATTTCTAGTACTTTTTGCTTCCGAAATTACTGGAAGGAAATACGAGGAATGAGGGTGGAATTACGGTTACAGCACTAATATAGTGATCAATTACATTTATTCAATTTCAATGCATATTACTGTGATACAAGCCCGGGCAGAAATGTCTCCAAATGGTCGCCAAATTTGGCGACGAAATAAGTCGTTAACTGTTATCAACTTCGTGATATCTCGCTAAATTACCGAGATACCCACTTACTCATTGTCAAATGCATTTGCCCCTGTATTTTTGCTTTTCTGGCATAACATCTCTTTAGATTTTTCATGTTGCAGAAGAAATACAAAAATTTTACTTATAATTCTACTAAAATTGCCTATAGAAGTGCGAAATTCATAACAATAATAAGTTAAAGCTTGCATGCTCGTATTTATTGATCTAATATCGATATTTACATTTCGCTTTTAACTATATAAAAGAATTCATTGTTCTGATTGCGCAGTAAGTAGAATATTAAACAAATTCAATTTAAAATGATTATTCCATTTAACACATAGTACAATTTAAATGCGTGCTAATTAAGTAACGTTTTACATTCCAGAAGATGATTTGTTTAACACTCTATCAACAACCTAGTTTCCTTCAAAAAATTTATTTAAAAGATACAAATAGAGATTTTGGAAAGAAAGCAAAACACAAGATAATGTCTACAGCAGGGATGACTAACCCTTTCGATTAATGTGCCAGTTAAATTACAGTTTATTAGTTTCAGGTGTCCAGTGGGTCGCTTGTTATATTTCTTTTTAAAAATCATCTTTAAGTTCCCGCTTTGGTTTCAATAATCACTCATGATTTCAATAATAATTTGATTTCATAATCCTTTAAAGAACCAGAAGTTTTAAACTTTCAAACTCTTTCTCTTATTGACGCGAAGCACCGAATTTACACAATGTTTAATTCTCAAATTATTCTTTGTTCCCTCGGCATAGTGTGATAATCACTGCTCTAAGATAAAAGTTTTAAGTGAATTTTACTAAAAATTCAGTTTTTGCTTGGTATAGTAGCCTTTTGTCTTGTCACTTCTTCAGAGTGTTATATTTAGGAAATCAAATTGTCTGAATCAGTAAAGGAGATGATAGCATTCGTAGGTGCTCTCATTCGCAAATAATCGCTCTGCCATGGCTTGAAACATAAGGTTTTTTTTCATAGTACCTTCATATTCAAATGTAAGAAACTAAATATGTAAAAGAATGTGCAAGGTTTCAGATTTTATATTATGCTGAAAGGGAATTTTTCAAAGTTTTGTATGTTACTTTTATTTATCAAATATCATGTTCTTCGCACTTAATCCACATAAAATTCAGTTCAACATCAATACCACAAAATATTTAAACACGGCATATCGTTAGAATTTCCGACAGACAGTCCGTCCCGTCGCACATACCTTCACTTTCTCATCATGAGTAGATTCGTCATTATTGAATTTCTTTATATATAATACAGGGCGATAATATTTGGTGGCAACAATCTGAAAAGTGATTCAACGCAAAATTCCGTTTCGAGACTAATAGCCCTTTTGAGTTAATGCTCCTTTGAGCTAATTATGTCAAAATTTGCAATTTAGTTTGGTTCTTTCTTTACAACTTATCCTAATGACGTACTCAGTCTCTCCTACAGGAACTTAGGATTCACCACTGACATGGTGGAGCGGACACTTGTCATCTTCCGCTCCTGGAAGATGTCAGATGGCGTCCACTCTCGTGGTCGTTTCTGAATTCGCTTTGATGGCCGCTAATCTTGGAGACATTTTTAAGCGTTTTCAGTGCAGGAAAATGAATAAAAGTAATTTAGTATGTACCTGTGGCGTGCCACCTAGAAGAAGGCGTGCGATAGGTTTGCCATCCCTGGTCTATAGGTTTAGAGAAACCATAAAGTAATAAAGATTCTTTTGTGTCGTCACGTCAAAATTTACTAAAAGTTCTTGCTGGCGACGTGAATATGTAAAGTAAAAGATTCTTGAACTCTTTTTATCTTCTTGTTTCCACTCTAAAGATATCAGACAAGGGAAAAGACATTACCAAATCCGCTGCTTCTTGTCAAATAGTCTGCTTAAAAACACTAAGTATTCACTTGGGAACGCTTACGAGTCTTCACACTGGAACAGAAACCGTAAACATCACGCAAGAACTAAAGTGCTAAATTTCTTATCTTGGGGTCACTTGAGTACTAGGCGTTAAATTTTATAACATATTTTTTTTTACCTGCTATGAAAGAAATGCAAATTTCTAGCATTTTAAGGACTACAAAGAATGCTTACAGATTGTTAAAATTTCTTTAAGTTATATCCCATGCTGCGAATCCATTATATCGTTCATTCCTAAATTTTCTTCCATAAAAGTTCGGAATTCATCAGTTGGCAAGTATGAGTTGACGTCACGAATCTGTTTCCTTTTCCTAATAATGTTATTATTATATTTCATCTAATATATTAATATCTGTCCTAGGACGGAGCAAAACTCTACATGAGGCATCACAAAGTTCCTAAAGGCATGCAACGAAGAGTCCAACGTTGGTACGATTATTCTTGGTCAAGGTAAGTAGGCTTTTAAAAATTTTTAAGCATGCATATCTCATTTTTCCAGATTTCTGTCGTATTGTTTCCTCTTCCTTCTACACTACATGTCGCAAACAACCACCTCTGGCAATAACTAGTCCTTCTGCCGATGTTGTTATTTTGTTGTTACTAATCTGGCTTATCTGATATCAGAGTCAGTCCACGAAATTCATTGTGGCAAGGAGGCAAGCTTGTCGTTGGCAAGAGCCTTAGACATCATACAGGTGACAGTGCGACTTTGGTCAGTTCCGTTCCCAGTTTTCAAGGAGAGCATCCCAAGGGGGCGAAGATCTCTCACTTTCTTTCCTTACCATAACCTCTCGAGAGGACTTTCAGCTTGCCACATATTTATAGCGCCGCCACGCCGCATAGACACTATACATTTACAAACATCCATGCCTTTTCCGGGCTTCGAACCCGGGCTCCATGGTACGGCAGTCAGAGTCACTAACGACTATCCCGGTTGGGCAGCTTCTGTCAATGTAACTGTAACATTCTTTCCTAAGAAAACTACCTGATAACTTGAGCGAGATCGTAAAAATCAGATAACTCTTTCAATGTGGCCATTTCCTTAAAGCAACATCTCTGAAATTTACCAGCATCTCAAACAACATAAGTAAATATCGCTCACTCCAATGTAGTTTATCTTATAGGTTCATTTTTGGCACAATACATTTTAACTAATTCATTTCATTACTGAATTACTTAGTATTTTTTCATTTTTCCGTCTGTGTAGGGTGATATGATTAATTGTTTATAATCTTAATGAAATATGATTTCAAGAATTTTAACAGAGTTAATGAAATAAGTCTTTGTTACCCCTTCATTACTCACTAGAAGTTACAAAGATTCAAACAAGCGTGGTTTTAAAAACTTAAAACAAATAGTAACCAAAAAGATATCAATGCTAAAATTTGAAGGCAACACTAATTTTAACAAAAATGTTAATTGCTACAGAGATGTTTGAAAAGTATCAGTATCTTTCATAAATCTGCTATTTTGTATCGTATCTTGAATATGTTATTGATATTGTAGTTTTGTTCTTGTATTTTGAATTCATTTATTATTTGTTCAATAGTAGTGGTGCCTGTTGGGAGGAACACTATTGAACAAAGTTAACAATTTGCTTCAAAACTAACTATCCAAAATAGTTTTGCGTTGCGTATTTAACTAAAACAACCCATGAATCTTGATGCTCGTGAACTTACGATTTCAACGTATGTAACTTAAACATAACAAAAAACACAATAACCAATATTAAATTTTAAGCAAAATCTTTAGTGTTTATTTTTCAAATAAATCAAATTATGTCAATATCAATTAGATAATAAAAACATTCATTCCCGGGGTGTGAAAAATAACCTGAGAAAATTCTAATTTTAACAGCCCAAATTTTTACCTTTTTTTTAACAATTCAGTAATTTCCAAATAAACAACTTCAAATTTCGATAACTGCTAATTAAGCAAAAGCATAACTATTTCATTTTTAAGTAAAATTTATAAAATTCATAACAAACTTTTCTCTTAACAATTATTTAGGTTCTTTCACCTTATTATTGCACAGAAAAAAAAATAAAAGAATACCACTATTCAGAACAATCTTTAAAATTTACCATCTTATTATCGCACAGAGAAATAAAGAATTCTAATATTCAGATTCAATAAACTGAGTTGCAACAGAGATCACCCTTTTTAGGAAAGTTAAGTGTATTAAAACTTGAGCAATTCTATTCAGTTTACAATTTACCTCAGCAAGAACAGTATGCTCATCAAATAAAACTAAAATTTAAATTCCTCACATCTCAGAATCCTTAAAATACAAACATTTTAAAATTAAACCATAATTACATTTTTAAATAAGTGAAAAACCCCTCTTTTAAGCTCTATTTTTGTAGTTAATTCAGAAATGGTAATTTTCAGTAATTTTTACTAAGTCGTGAACTAATGAAATACAAGGTATGAACAATCTTATCTGTGAATTCCTGATAGCCAGTCACTCTTGTAGAAAATGAATGGAACCGCGGATGTTACAGGAACGTCCGCACCCCTTTTATGATGTTGAAAAAAGCTGAACTTTCAGGCCGGGGAAGAAGCGAATATCCAGCTAACTCGTCATCGGTGAGCAGCAAGACCAGGCCCACTGGACTCCAAGGCAATCTCTGGGACTATATTCATGATGGTAATTATTTGCACGTAGAGTAGAACTCCTCCAGGGCTTCCTTTAGGAAGGGTTTGGAATGGCGAAAGAAACCAAGCATAGATAACATCTCTTCTACTGCCAGGCTCTGGGTGAAAGAATTAATCAGACAAAGCGTTTTCTTAGAAGCCTATCTTTCACGCTAGAAGAATGGCGGCTGTCTGTGCCCTAAGAATCTTGTAAAATTTATCGGAATTCGTGATATAGACTGCCTCAGAAGAGGAAGTAAATTGTAGATTTTATGCATGTCACATACTTCCGTAAAATGGAACCATAAGCCCTGCTTCAATACGATGAACGTCCCTTAGAACTGCATGGAAAAACGTGCACAAAAGCGCATAAAGTGTGCGAAGAGAAAAGGAGCGCAAAAGAGGACGAGCGACAGCTGCAACGCCTTTTTGTTAAGCAGGAAACGCCAAAACCCGCTAAACGGTGAAAAATCCATTTCGTCAAACCGCGCCTTACACCCCTGTAAAATTTCTCCTTTTTCCGAGGCGTTGAACTAAATTAAAATTTAAACATAGCCAAACTATCGCCAAAATTTGGAAAAGCTGCGAAGGCCGAGTGGCAAACCTAAACTCACCCCACCGGAAATCCCTTAACAACGTAAGCAAGAGCGTTAGAAAGCTGTTAAAAACTCCATTTTTTCATTTCCTCCCCCTTTCAATCTCGTCACAATGAAAAATGGAAAATTCAGTTAAATAATTTACTGTATCTTAAAATCTGTTAAGGCTAGCTTCTTGAAAGAAATCTTAAATTAAAGAGCTATTTTTTCCGCATCTAGCGGTATAAATTAAGAATGGGTAAACTTAAGTAATATAAAATCAAGATTATTACGTAGAAAAGCACCCAATTTCACTGTGTGTTTCAGCGCATTTACGAGTAACGAGTGGAAAGTACGTACCAATCTTAACTACCAAAAACCCCAATTAAAATTAAACAAATAGCAGAGATATTAAATAAAATACACGTTGTGTGTAGCATAAATTTAGAATACTAATAAAATTAATTTTTAATAAGTCATAACTTAAATAATTAAGTGAATTTGCTACACAACATATTTATTTTATTTTGTATTTGTATCTTTGCATGCAAAGCACTGACCGGTTGTGGCACGATTTTGCTTTTCGTTTTCATTATTTTTACTCTCAATGTTTCTTTCCACGGTGGGCCTGGAATGTCTCAAACCAACCAAGAAATGTTTTGTTCAGAGAAAATGGTCTCACTTTTTCAAACCATTTTTCCTAACGTACCCAATAACTTTCTTTCGTCGTGGGTATGTAGCGTGAAGCCAGTGTTGCATTTTGTTTAACACCGTGCTTCGTATCATGTTCAAGGAAATATATGCGAATCTCTTCTCAGCATGGAATTCAGCATTTATGCAAGGAACTTAAACTTCAGATCAGTACGTATGTGTAGAAAGAGGCAGCTCTGAACACTACTTATTTACTTACAGCTCCCTTACAGCTGAAAATCATCTAAAACTTCTGAACATAGAAAATGAAATAAATCCTTTTACACGATGTGCTAACAAGAACAAATATCTCAGAAAGGAAATCGTAAACAAAATGAACTTCCTGTCTACAAGAGGCATGGAGCAACACAACAACGCCTGGCGGTGCCCTGTTAAGGCCCCGTCTAGATAATTATTCTATCGTCTAAGTAATTATTGCTGCTGAACAATGCTCACGTTGTCAATGGTTACACAATGGTTGCCCACCACACTTCACCATATCTATATTCACATATCGCTTATTAGCATATCTGTAGTGGTTTACTTGTATGAATGAAAAAATCAATGTCTTTCAGACCGTACTAAACTAGCAAGCGAGTCATTGCTCTAAACTGAATTATTAAGATAATAACGTCCTATGAAAATTAAAGTAACCGTTTTATTAACTCTTTAAATTTAAAAGAAGGCACTGCTTGTACTACAAACCAAAATTCCTCCACCACTTGAGGGTATTAAAAATAGCATTAGGTGAAATTCAAATTTAAGTAACACAGTCTAAGATAGCAAAAAATGTCTACTTAACCTGGCTTAATTATTTAGCGACGCATATTTATCATCGGCTTACAAAACGACTAAAGACGCAATAATCCTAGGCGGAACTGACGACAGGATTAACTGCAAGTAAGCCTGCCAAAAACCTCTAACTCTAAAACATTGAAACTCTCGTCTTAAATGTTCTATCAACTCTACTCATGTCCATAAATTAAGGATAATTCGGAGTCACGCGGAAATCGAACTCTAAAATAACTATATCACCTGTAAAATCACTACACACATCTTCCAGAAACATATGCAAATTTCAGGAAGTAACCAGATGACACCGATGGTACGTCACAATGACGAGAGTGTAGGAGAGTGATATATACGGAATACAGGCAAAGACGTAAAATTGTTCGCAGGCGCTTTATAAGCATTTCAGTGCAATAACCGAATAGTTATGACACAAAGGACGCATTTGGACAATTTTTTACGTGGTAGAATTATCGGCCATCTGGAATGTGGGTGTACCCAACTGGAAGTATCATATGAACTTGGAATTGCCCAGAGTGCCATTTCCAGGCTTTGGCAACGATTCCAAGATGATGGCAATGTGAGTAGACATTACAGCACAGGTCGCCCCAGAGTTACAACGCCGAATGAGGACCGGTATTTTGCAGTTACTGCCAAAAGAAACAGGTGGAGCACAGCCTCAGACCTATCTCGTCAGCTATCTTCAGCCACTGGTACTACAATTTCAAGGCAGACCGTGTACAGACGCTTAGGGCAAATTGGTCTATATGCTCGTAGACATGTCAGATGCGTTCCACTTACTGCAACTCACTGTCTCCTGCGGTTAGCCAGGAGTAGAGAGCATGCATTGTGGACACCGCAACAGTGGGCTTGTGTGATGTTTTTCGACGAGTCCAGGTTTAGCTTGCAGTCTGATTCTCGCCGGACTTTCATATGGAGAGCTCCAGGTACCTGTTACCACCAAGAAAACATCATTGAACGACACCGTTACGGTGGTGCAGGAGTGCTCGTTTGGGTGGAATTATTCTGGGTTCCAGAACTGACCTGCATGTTCAAATTGGAACCATGACAAGCCAAATCTATCGGGACGTCATTCTGGAACAACATGTACCTTTGTTTCGGGGCGCCATGGGCGCACAATTTGTGTTTATGGATGACAACGCCCGTCCTCACCGTGCAAACATCGTAAGCGAATGCCTTCAATCGGAGGATATCACCCGTATGGACTGGCCAGCATTCTCACCGGACTTGAATCCAGTAGAGCACGTGTGGGACATGCTTGGCCGACGAGTTGCAGCTCGTCAACCTCCTCCTACATGTCTACCGGAACTTCGGAGAGCATTGCTTTTTGAGTGATGTAATATCCCCCAAGATCAGATCGATAATTTGATACTCAGCATGCCTAGGCGTTGTACGGACTGTATTGCATCGTCTGGGAGACATACAATGTATTAACAATCATACCAACCATGTAATATTGGTTTTTTGTAAATAGGTTTTTTTTGTAATTTGCTCCAGGGAGAAAAAATCGCTAATTTTTTTAATAATATCAAACATATAGCATCTTTTTTTGCTCTTTACCTTTTGTTTAATAAATAAGCTTTACAAATAAGTCAAATTTTTTTTGCTTCTAACTCTTCCTTTGCCTGAGTTTGCATTATCCTTAATTTATGGACATGAGTGTAATTAACATACTGGTGAAGACTACGGAACGAAAGTTACAGTAAACATTCAAATTATAATAATTGGTTATTTAACATAAACCTTACACATCGCAGCTGGAAATAGAATGATATGCAAATCGGAAATTCTGGATGACGGTAGCTATATTTCATGAGCTCTAAACTCTGTTAAGTATGTTATAAATCAGGTCGTAATTCAGGAAATCAGATAGTTGTTTCATTTATGAAGTTTAAATTATTTTAGAAAAGGAGATTAACTAAAAGATAAAATAAATTAAGAAAATGTTGTTGTACGAATAGTAAGTCTTTATGGAATTACTAAGCATAAATTGCCTTTAAGGTATATTTTCTGTTTTCCGTATTTTAAAGATATCATTCGCTTGTAGTTGTGAAAATTAAATATAAAATTAGTCGTTTCCTAGACATTTTAGTTTACATTATTCATTGCGATTAATATACATTTTTAGTTCAAAACGGCGTTTGCCCGAATGAGCTGTAGTGCCAAAATGGGCTTTGGTGGCTTATCAGTTTTCAAATTGTTGCCACGAAATATTATCCCCCTATATTACTTTTAAAAGGAATTAAATACTGAAAAATCTGTATGAATGTATGTATGTTTCTGGCACTATGGAAAAACGACTGTACCTAGGGCCAATTGAATAACGTAGATCTCCACCCGAACATGGGCACCTGGAAGCCAAAACTTTGAATTTCGAATTTTATATTTCATATATTATAAAAGTTTAGTTAATTTTTAACGAAATCAACGATATGAAAGGAAGCGGTGCAAAACACTGTACGGATTAGAACATTGGTATCTCAAGCGCGTGAAACTATACATCGGAAATTCTAAGCACGTGCTGTTTTCAAATATTTTGTGATTTTTCATTCAAATATTTTGTGATTCAACTGAATTTTGTGTGGTGTAAGTGCAAAGAACATGATATTTAATTAATAAATTCAACACCCAAAACGTTAATGATAAAAAGACAAAAAAGGTCGTTTTGCAACGTATCTTACTAAGAAAACTGAGCATTGATATGATAAATTGAGAAAAGACGGAACAAAATAGTAAACTGTATGCCAACACTTCATCGGAAATTTTAAGCACATGCCGCTTTTAAAATTTTTGTAATTTTGATATTGAAATATATATGGCTGAATTGAAAAGAAAATTATGCTTAATAATAAAACTAAAAAGACAGAAAGACATGAGTTAGCAGGAGTGAGTTCAACAGCATACTGGTAGACTGCGAACTAAGCGAAAGCATAGAAAAACCTTAACAAAACCCTCTTGAACGATCGTTCAAATCTGAGCCCTTTCAGATTTTTTTAATTAATATAATATTTTTAATAAATCCACGTATTGAATTCCTATTTCAGCATCCCTAATAGACTGCAGGATCTTTGTTTAGGAGAACTCAAACATGCAAACTGATTTTTGTCTTCTGCTAAGAAGCCAGCAATTGGTGAGGTAATCTCCCTCACCAATTGTTGGCTTCTTCACAAAAGACAAAAATTATCCGGAATTGTGGGTATTCGTCTTATAGAATATACCTATAGAAGGTGTTTCAAAAATAATCACTAGTTACTTCTTTAACAATTAATGAAAGACCTATAGTCTATTTCAGAAATTAATCAAACGAGGCAGGCCTTCAGATGTGATAATATTAATCACGTGATTTTCAGTCAAATTAAGCACTGGCGTTTCTAGAGACAGACAGATGGAGTGGTTCACCCTGAGAGGGTACATTTTAGAAAGAGGCATTTTCTATGTGAAGCCTAATATTATTGTGGTTATTCATATGGAACACTGGAGCAGAAAATAAAAGAACTAAGAATTTTGCATCATGACAATGCTTACTGAGATTATCTGGCTAAGAGGATGGGGTGCATTCATAGAAGAAGGCTTTGAAACTGGGACCTCCCTCGTATTCGCATATGTAGGGTTAATCTCGAAAACACTCATGTAGCCAGCCTGTTTCGACCCAGCTTTATCGAAACGCCAGTATTCTGCGATCTTATGTACTCGATCACTCATGAGATGTATGCTGTATTACCGAAGAAAACTGATTGAGGAGTGAACTGTTTACCACTGGACAGATTATTCAACGAAATTCCAAGGAGATTTAAAATGTTTCAAACTCTTGCTGAGACTCTCTTATGTCATCAAAATTTTTGAATGAATTTTATGAAAATCAAAGAAATTATCACCCCAATGACATAAATAAGGAAGCATTTCTCACTGAAACAGAAAACCTTCACAGTTTTATTTCTGTTAATGCTTGAATAAAAGTTAGAAATAGGTAAAAGGAAGGTCGCTTTAATTTTTGAATAATATTCTAAGAGACTGTTTCAAAATGACTGTTTTACGACAAAAAACTGTTGTCAGTCTTACTTGCTGTGAGACATTTTCCTAAGTACAGATCGATTAAGTATCATTTTAGATCTAAAACTGATTGAGTACCTTACGTTTTGTAATTTTACGCTATTATTTCCAGAACAGCAATGAGGCAGACTTCTAGAATGTCATAAACGATTATGCTAATAAGAAAACAAGCAAAAGAGCATTTGAGAGTAATAAGGTTTTATTACAAAAATGGACAAAAGAACTTTTTATTTCCCTCTATGTAGTTTTAACAGTTTATAAATCGTTTGATGTGCATTGAAAGAGGTGATAAAATGGTAACACTAAGACGGCAAAAGCTCTGTTTCGTCCCTGTGTCACATTAAAATGCGTACGCAAACACCGCAAGAAACAGATATACCAACAATGAGAAAAATATCTTTTAAGTGCAATTTTGTCGAATGAAAAAGTTCATATTCATGCTAACAGATCACAAATTAAATTTCTTCAGAAAAATCCGATCGCTTTTAATGAAAGTAAATTCTACCATTTTATTTGATGGCCATATGTCAATCCATATTTTGTTTTTATGAATTAAACACAAACGTCTGCACACGTGGTAATATTGGGGGAAGAACTAACTCAGTTTTCTATGTTTCTTACCGAATCTTTCAAGAGCCCTCTTGTTGGCACGGTGTAAAAAGGACGGAAATCACAACTTGGGACTCAGATTCGAAGTTTTTGAAAGTTTGCCGAGCTCAGATCGGAATGGTTTGAAAGATTCTAAATGTATAGTGCCTGTATTACATACAGCGTCTAAAAAACTGTCGAACAAAAAGCACTTTCTCGAAGATCGTGGTAAGATATGGGGCGGTAAGAGATCGCTGGATACATACCCCGTGATTTTCTTCTTTGAAACTGGGACGAAGCTTCGCTTACTTGCGGGTGTAATTCTATTGCTTCGGTGTAGTGAGCAAACAAAATCCTCTGTGATGGAAAAGTTAAATTACAGATATCTTTGGGTCATTCTTGACGAATTGTGATAGCAGCGGTACTTTTAGGAGATAAATTTGTAAGGTTTTAGTTTAAATTAACAAAGTTTTATGTTAATTTCTCTTTTCTGTGAACACTTATTTCAACTTCCCGTTAGAATGAGCACGCGGTTCATTCAGCTTTATGCTAATTTGAAGAGGAGCCAAGTTTTGTATTTAAAGGTTAGCAAGGAACTTCTCAGTGTGAGAGCTTTTAGTCTCACATCTCTTCGGCTCTGTTCGACGTCCACCTGACTAGCTAGTGTTTAAGTTCTAAGCTTTAGCGCTGTTACCCTAATACTTATTGAAGTAATCTAAGTGAGTTAGTATTAGCCAAATCTTGCTACGCACCATTGCCAGTTTAGAATAGAGGCCAACCTCGCGTGAAAACTCTGAGAGCAACGACTACTTAATTTTCTACTCTATTTTAAATTATTTGACTGTTCAGTTTAGACCCAAGTGCGGTCATTATTTTCTGTTATAGTTTCTGTCATTATTTCCTTCCGAGTTGGGAAGTGGCTGTAAATAGTGGTTTAATAAAAGGGTAATTTTAAACACTTCAAACTTGCAGTTATTCTATCACTGACATAGAACATAGCTGCATTCAGCTCCCTGAATGAAACTTAATGGTTCCGTTATGGATAAAACAGCATTAGCAATTAAATTTGCGGCTAATTAAATTTTTGAAAATATTTACTGAGTATATAAGCCCTTTAAATTTCTATGTAACAGTGCTAATTTTTTTACTGTTGCAGAGCCAGGTTATTTTAAAGCAGGAGACATGAAAAATGAGGAATGGTCTCGCCAATAATTAAATATGGGCCTCTAGAATACGCGTCGAGTGTGCTACCATTATACCACGAAGGCATGCTGGAAGGAGGGAGAGAATACCTTATGCTGTAATAAAATAAACTAATGACTTTTATATTAAATTTTGTTTTATGAAACCTTATAAGAAACAGCTTTTGTTTTCATGTGACCTACCGACCTATTACAACTACTTTTGTAAAATTCATAAAATTTTTATCGTAAATATTATTTATTCTATTTATAAAACTTTGCAATTCGTACCAGATGCATATAATCAGTAGTTAAGAAAGTAAAATCAAATTTTTGTATCTTTTTAAATCCAAGTACATAATAATTACTTCATAAATATTCTTAAAAATTATTATTATATCTTAAAAATACGAGATAAGTTTATCAATGCTGCTTAATAATTTAAGGAAATTAGCGAAACTTTCTATGATCTAGAACACTGCGTACGTATGGACAACCCAATGAATGGAAGATTTAACGAGAAGAGAAAAGAAAAAAAGATTCATTTCTCAAAAACTTAATTGTACCACGCTCTGGCAAATTTAAATAGATTCCGAAATATTAAGCTATTTATGAAAGCCGTAAGCCAACATTAAGCCATTGTAAAATTTGTTTCTCTTCACAAGTGCACTTTAAGAAAAATTATTTTTCATCCTTAGTTTACCGGAGGGATTGCGCGTAATCCTAGGTGTAAAGAAAATACTCTTAAAGAGATTGCATATTAAAACTATGAAAAGATGAACTGATCCTTCCATTTTCCTGCATTCGCACAGCGAAAACTTATTATGCGGTTGTTGTGAGCTGAATGAATTACTTTGCGATCTCTGCTTATTGGCTTATAGGCTTATATGTAGAAAATTAAAAACTTAAACCCTTTACCATGTAATTGGTTAACTTTTTCTTTTTTCGTTAAGTGTCATATTAAATGAGGGAATTAAGTATTTAAATTTGCGTTTCATGTTATGAGGTATTTTCACCCTTCTTTCTGCATGCCTTCGTTGTATAATGGTAGCACATTCTGCGCGTGTTCGAGAGGTCCAGGTTCGAGCCCGGCGAGGACATTGCTCATTTTTACATCTCCTGCTTTAAAAAATCCTAATGATTATACAATGGCGCCCGAACTAAAAATTGGTGGATGATGATTCTTTAAAACCGGGATTTGGCGGTTAAGTCCCCTAGTCGCCAGTTGCCTTTTAAAAGAGGAGAGTATGTAAGGTATTTTCTCTCTTCTTTCTACCTGCCTTCGTGGTGTAACGGTAGCACACTCTGCGCGTATTCGAGAGGTCCAGATTCAAATCCGGCGAGGGCACTACTCATTTTTCACTTCTTCAGCATAAAAAAACCCTAATGTATCTACAATGCAATAATTTTTCGTTGAATTTCACATGAAGGAAAGCTACTCCTAACAACACTTCCTATTAAAGGCTGATTCCAAAACGGCGTTAAGGCTCGAGATCAAATTCCGAATAACGAATAGACTTTTATGACTGTAATACCTTCGGTTATAACTAAATGAAAGACGGGCATGCCAAGCAGAACGAGATAAACGAATCCTCGGGTGCTTTAGTATTAGTTACTATAATGCCCTCCACAATGAAGGGAAGCATCTATTTCGAAGGAACCTGTTGTGAAATGATAAGAAATATAATATTTTCTTTCATTACAGGGTGCATCACAGTAGTTAGAAGAAAGTTCTATAGGATATGTGAATATCATTTTCTGTTTGTGGCGCCTATTTTTCCTATCAAAGCTGAGTAATGTGCTTTTGTTTTAAACATTTAATACATTTACACTTCTTTTCTTTCACATAATTAAGCTGATTTATCATTGCATTGATAGCCAAGTTTTAAACAAACAAAAAATCTTATGTCGACACCACATGCTTGCCTTTTACGGCCTATTAAATTATAAATATTTTTGCTACGCTTTTATTTAAACTCTTTTTTCCGAATTATTCTAACTTAATTAACCGATCTCTTAAGGCAAGTTGAAAATGACATCAAACATTTGAGATTTTGAAATTAAATATCCCCTGTCAGTTTTTGTCGTATGTTAGTCAAACTTCGTATATTTATATTTTTTCATAACGAGTATGAAAATTTCCCAAGTATAGGAACCAGGAGACCACATTAAAAGTTAGGTTTCGCTATTTGTCCAAAATTAATTTTTTTTAATTTGTCCCTGCCAAAATTTGAACAATTTCGTCATTTAAAACTCTTCTGTAATTAGAAGTACACTCACTTCCAAAAGTTAAGCACGAAGACGTAAAATTCAAAAAAATCAACAAATACTGCTTTGATTGACACAAAATTCGGCAGGAAAGTAGCATATATATTTATGCATAAAACAAAATGAATAATTATATACAGAAATGAAAACAATATTAAATTTTTGTAAGTTATCAGATAATGACATACTGGAGACTTAAACAGAATTATGTATAAAGTTAAAATAAACAGCATAAAATGAAAAAAGGGCATTAATAGGGTATGTGATCCCTCCTCATCTGTATACAAAATTTACACCATTTGATGATGCTTTCAATTACGTGGTCAACCACCGCAGAATTAAGCAATCGCCATTCTTCTTGTAGAGTAGTTTCCAGCTCAATAAG
Organism: Stegodyphus mimosarum; assembly: GCA_000611955.2. Lineage (NCBI taxonomy): Eukaryota > Metazoa > Arthropoda > Arachnida > Araneae > Eresidae > Stegodyphus > Stegodyphus mimosarum. The sequence continues at coordinate 887,156 of KK112341.1, forward strand.
AGTGGGTGGAGGTGGGAAACGTGAAGATACAGCACGGCCGAGAGCATTCCAAAGATTCTGAATGGGATTAAGGTCGGACGAATATGCTGGCCACGCCATACGCGCAATCTCTTCACTCTCTAGATAGTCATCGACGATGTCAGCTTTATGGGGACGTGCGTTATCGTCCATTAAAACAAAAGTAGGGCCTATTACTGCAGCGTACAATCTCACAATGGGTTCTAGGACTTCATCTTGATACCGGACAGCCTTCAAAGAACCCCGTTTAAAGATGTGCAGGTCGGTGCGATATCCTAATGAAATCCCTGCTCACACCATAATGCTTCCGTCTCAGAATGCGTGATGTTCGGTGATGCTTTGAGACTGACAGCGTGTTCGTTGTTCACGGCATATCCTTATACGCTTGTCATCTGGCTCCAGAGCAAATCTTGGCTCATGAGTAAACATGACATTGCCCCAGTCCGACACATTCCAATTGACATGTTCCCGGCACCATTGTAAACCTGCCCCTCTTGATTGGACGGATAAAGGAACACAAACTCGAGGTACCCGGGCGTACAGTCCACTCATATGTAATCTTCGGCGTGCAGTAGCTGCAGATATCGCCTTACCAATGGACGCTGTAGCCATAGATGTCCCACGCGTGGAGGTCGCTCTGCGATTTCGCTTGGCTGCAATAGCAATATATCGATCTTCCACGGGGGTTGTAACCCTTGGGCGACCGGCTTCGGCCTTCGGACAACTGTCTGTGGTATTTGGAATTATTTCCATAAACGTGAAATTACAGAATGATGAACGTCGAAGAAAAGGGCAACATCTGTAATCGACTGTCCTGCTTCAATGCGCCCCACAGCACGCCAGCGCTCAGAATCTTCCATTCGTCTTCTGGAAGTCATAGAAACACGTATGTCTTGAAAACAAATTGTACGAAAGTTTTAAACACCTTCTATCAGCACTTACAATCAACTTCTGTAACCCTTCATAAAGCTGGCTTCTTATAAGACTGCCTTTTTTGCATATTTCTTGACATGAAAGTGCGATTGGCTGTTACCTAACATATTTGCATACTTCCATCTACCTCTGCAGCGAATTGCATCCTCTTCAATTCTGATTGGCTTCCAGAAATTAACATTTTCCTCTCCGTGCTTAACTTTTGGAAATGAGCGTATATAGTTAAGACCACCGATTGAGAAAATAAAAAGCCCGATATGGACTTTTAAGCCGGGCAAGGAGGTGAGACTATATATATTTATATACATATACGGTAGTGTCAATTGCAATAAAAGAAGCAGAATAGATTCGGGAACGATTATTCAAAAGGGATATTTCCGGTGAAATATGGCAGGAAGATTTTCGCGATTACAATACTTCTTTTGATTCGTACAAGGAAGTAAAAAGTGAAGAATTTAAATTTTGTCTCATTAAAAATATTAAATTGAGACGCCTCTGTTTCCTTGAAGAAAACGTTTCTTTTTCCTTGGTTTACTTGGTATTGAAGCGGCTCTTTAAAGTGCGATTCTTAAGCACGTATTTTGTATCCAGTATCTTCTTGCTTTCATTTTCTTTGACCGCTGTTAATGAGCTGGAATTGCTTTATATTGCATCACTCTCGCTAAAAATGATGAAATTAAAGCTCAAAATCTTGAATTTTGTGAAAACGTGGATAGTGCTATGTACTACTGCCTTCTTCCTCTCAAGGACTGATGGAATTTCACAGTGGAAAAGTCACTGGCGATGCTCATTCTGCTGAAGTTAATCTCGGGGCGGGGGGAGGTTAATAAAATCCTCCTGTGAGTTATTTTCTTCTGTATTTTGATACCGTTGCATATTATATTAAGAATAGCTTTTCTTTTACATGAAATTAATAGGTACAAAAGGAATTCGAAATTTTGTAATTAATGTAAAATTTGAGCGTAATAAATATAATTTTAAATATTAAGATCAATGTTTAACTGTTATAAATTTTATGAATTGGACAAATGTTAAAAATAGGGAACTTCCACTAACTAAATGAGATTCAGTATTTTTTTATAAATAAATAAATATAGCAAAGTACATTCTAAAATAAAATTGTAGATAGTCTGACCAGGTATCAAAACTTTTATTGCCAACTCTAGTGTTTTATTTTTTAGTGTATTCACTTACTCCATTTGTTTGCCCGGAAGGTTTTAGAAACATTAAGTTTGTGTAGAATTTGGGCTTAACTGTAAAACCACAGCGCAGTTCCTAGAACAAATTAATTTAACGGGGTGTTTTCAGAACTTTTGTTTTTTGTAACTGGAGGATGCTGCAAATTAGTTAAACTCTGACTGGATTTTCTTAATTACTGTTGTTTCGGTGATATCCAATTTTTAGAAAGTAGAAATGAAACGTGATTTAGAATTGCAGTTAATACTGAGGACATATTTGTTTTCACACCGGGAAGATTAAGTTCCTCTTTACTTTGATGTTATATATTTAATGAACTAGAAGGTTGAATGATTTTACACATTTATAAGGTATTTCTCCCGCCTTCTCGGCATGCCTTCGTGGTGTAGTGGTCAGCATGCTGGGAGAGTGTTCCAAAGGTTCGTGGTTCGAGTCCTGGCGAAGGCGTGTTCTTTTTTTTTATCTCTCCTGCTTTCAAAAAATACCTAATGTCTCTACACACTTATATATATATATGAATAGAGGCTGTTCGTACATTTTTAGACGATTTTCAATGTAATTACATAAATATTTTACCTACAATTTTTATGTTTTAAATGTTCTGGTTGATAACGCTCATTCTTCAATATCTTTACACACCGTTATTTCCAAGACAATAAAGCTTTTTTA
>KK112341.1:890014-951371 GCA_000611955.2 Stegodyphus mimosarum
AGAGATATTTTATTCAATTCTCTTGAACAGATTCCCAAAGTCTAAGGAGGTTGCGGGTCGACTAAGGTTGAGGTTACTGAGGTTGAGGTCGACTGAGATAGGAGGTTGGGGCTTTTGGACTTTAAAAATTGAATTCTAGAATCCAGTTTTTTAAAGTCCAAAAGCGTAAAAATACATTGGTGATAGTTCAGGAGATTTAGTAGGCATATGAGTGAAGGTATGGCCATAATACCGCATCTTGTTCCCTTTCTTCCAGTAAACTGACAGTAGATTTTGAAGTTTCGCTGCTTCCTTTGTCTTGATGTAGTTCTACTCATTGATCACACTGTGTATGAGAGTTAGTTATAGCTGAAAATTGGACATAAAATATGTTTTGATAATATGTGGAGTAGATCTTAACGTTGTATCTCAACGTTGATCTTAACTCTCTTTATTTTTAATTTGCCGTTATATGAAAAACAAATAACAATAATAAATCCCTTAGATAAACTTTCTTTAGATTCCTTAAACCATGTTTTAAGATTTCTTGCTCCTTTTTGATGTTAATAAGTGGATTTTTCTTTGTTGCAGTAATTTAAGTACACCCAAGATTCGTCTACTGTGACAACAGTTTTCCATTTTTATCTGCATAAATGTTTCACATAAAGAATTCAGCAACGCTTTTTGCTTTCGGCGATATATCTTAGTGAAAGACGATGCATATTATGCTTTTTCACCTTTTTAAGATTCAAATCAGAATTAATCACTTTGTTGACAATTGTGACTGAGCATTTTAACGAATTTAAAAGTGTTCTTGGCGGGTTTTCTTTTAATATTAAAGATCTTACTTTTGCAACATTCGAAATATTCCGTTTGTTCCTCGTACACGTATTTGGAACAATTTTTCCAGTTGAAGATAAATTCTGACGTTTTTCCTTTTTTTATTTACATCATTTCCTATCGTAGCTTTAGATATATAAAATCCATGGCTTTCACAGCGTATTTAATAACTAGATACGAATAATTTTCTTTGGAAAAAATACAAACAATACTTCCATCTATTCTTCTTTAAAATCGATGTTTTGCATGAAAACGAAACTGTCAAGTAGCAGACGATAATTTATATTTTCAAAAATATATTTTCACTTAAAAAAAATTTTCCAAGCAGGAAATTTTGTTTTACAGCAAAGCAAGGTCTTCTAAGAAATGTGCGAACAGTCTCTGTATTCATGTAATTTAAGCTCAGATGAATCTCTAATTTCACAAAGTTCTAGAGACTTTCCTGTTGTTTTATTTTTATCCGGCACCAGAGACAGAAAGAAAAGAAATTAGTTTAACATACAAGTTTTACATTTATTTAAATAGTAATTTTTCCAACGTAACAGTACCAGTTAAGAACAACCTACTAAAAATTGTTACCATCATTCGATCTAGTTTCTGAAAAAGGCCCCAGATGTCATCTGTTAAATGTAAATACAATTTTTGGTAGCTTCTAAAGCAAAAAGCCAAAAAGGTCCAGTCGGTCAAATCCAAATAATGACGAGCACTTATTTACTATATTTTTAATCTGGCGCATATGTAACTATTGTTTGATTTTCGTAGCGGGAAATATCAAAAATCGTATGTGCTGTCTACGAGAATTGAATTATAGACAATAGCACCACGCAGGGCCATAATTCTCAGTTACGTACACGCTGCACACAAAAAAAAAACTGAAAGCTTTTCAGATTTTACTTGACACCCGAAGAGGCTTTTTTTAACGTTTTGTGTGTTAACTTTATTATTAAATATCAGGTTCTTCGCACTTAAACCATAAAATTCAATTCAACAGTAATATCTCAAAATAATTTTAAAATGATGAGAATATCTTTAGAATTTCCGACTCACAATCTCGCGCGCTGGAGATAATTTTTTTTTCGTGCAGTGTTGCCATTGCCCAATTTGAAATTGTTGAGTTTTGTTAATCGAAAATTCGTTAAAGTGTTACAAAATTTGAAATCTGCAGTAAAACAAATTTCAAATTCCAAATTAGGGCTTCCAGATGCCCATATTCGGCGGAAGATAATGTTATTCAAAATTTGATGGCTCTAGGTATCGTTGTTTTATCACAATGCGAGAAACATACGTACATTTATGCAGATTCTTCATTATTTAATTTCTTTAAATATAACACAGAGCGATAATATTTAGCGGCAACAATTTTGAGATGTGAACTGGCCTTTAGAGTGAACCAACGCAAAATACCAAAACGAAATTAATAGGCCTTCTGGGCAAATTGCCCCTTTGGACTAAAAATAGGACAATTTTATAACTCTCGTTCTACTGACTACTTTATAACTCTCGTTCCGTTCTACTACTCGTTCTATAACTCTCGTACTACTGACTAATTGAAAAAATTTAACTTGCTTTTTTTATGTCTCAAACGTGCGACTTAGGATATATATTAGATTTATATATAGCATTGTTCTAACTTAGGTATTTTGACAAAAAAATCAAACGTTTTCTGAAATGATATACCGGTTATTTTTCCATATTTCAATACTGTAAAATTTAGTGGGAAACTTACTGAGAAATTTAAAAATTTATCTTAACGCACTTTTTTTTAGCTTTCGCTAAGGATAAATTCCCTTGGCTAAATTCTCCATTTACAGTAACCTATTTTCCTTCACCTTTTTTCATTGTACACGAACGGAAGAAAAGGGTTCGTCGCATAATTTTAACAATGTGCGTACAGCACATTTGGCATTATTATCGTTTACAACAAATATGCCAAATTTCAAAACGCGCCAATATGTAAGTTCATGTATATCTTAGGAAATTTTGAATAAAAAAAGATGATTTTTTGCAAGTGTGCTTAGAAATACTTCTATTTTAAGGTGATGGCGAAACTTTTATAGATTATGATTCAAGAACATTTCCGAAAAATTTATAAAAATTACTAAAATATGCAAGTTTTAAAAGTAAATCGGAAAATATCTGTGCATTTTACATGGATTCAACTGTAAGTTTCAAACTGTGAGAAAAGGAATCAAGTAAGCTTAATAAAAAAAGAGGTATTAATAAATATTGAAACGTAGAATCGAAATATAGAAAAAAGAGATATGTCTTTTCAAACAAAGTTCGATTTTGTATCAGAATACTAGTGTTAGAACAATGCTATATATAAATCTAATATATGTCCTCCGGCGCGCTTTCGAGACATGAAAAACGCAAGTTGAAATTCATCAGTTGTCCCTGTAGAACGGGAGAATAAAGCTGGTCCTTTTTTCTTCTGTGCAGAGTATACAATCAATGCAAACGTAATGATAATTCTAAAGCAAACATCTAAAAAATGAAAGCATGTGGTAGTTTATAACAATAAAATATTAATACAGCGAAACCTTCTGAGACGACCACACATGGTTCCAGAGAATAGGAGTTTGGCCTTCAGTGGATATGGTCGCCTATGAGAGGTTTCATTCAGTACTGATATTTCTGTTATTAAAAATCCTAGTCAATTTTATATGCTTAGTGAGGTGGTCCCGAAATGAGCGGTTCTTATATCTCATTGATGATGATTTAAATCCAATTTGAACTTAGGAAGATGTTTTAAAAAATTGAAGGTGTTGAATGTGAGATATATATATTCCTTATGACATTGAAATACTAAAAATGTTCTACAAAAAAAGATACAGAAAACTCTCTTGCAGCGAACCTTCCGTGATATACGCTTTTAAAAATGACGATATTTTTGAAATTCTAAATGGCCAGCTGTGATGAGCATTGCCTCTTAACGATGGCCACCTACATGGAAGCTCTAAATCTTTTGGAATCATGGGAGTTGTAACTAAAGTAGTTATCTTATCTAAGCACTATATTTTGAAGTAAAAGTGTTCTTAAGTGAACGCATTTTATTTTAACATAAAATTTAAGGAATTAATATTAAATTAATATATTTGCAAACCCCTATGGTATTTACACAGTCCAGTCACATTAATGTGACCATCTGTCAAAAGCCAGAATAACCACCTTTCGCAGAGCGGACTGCTGCGAGACGTGCAGGAAGAGAGTCACATAGGTCCCTGAAGGTGTTCTCTGGGATGTTGAGCCATGCCGACTCTAATGCCGTGGCCAGCTGCGCTAGATTACGCGGTTGAGGATCCATGGCGCGAACAACTCGATCGAGATGGTCCCACAGATGCTCGATTGGGTTTAAGTCAGGTGAGTTTGCTGGCCAGGGGAGGTCGGTAAACTCATCTTGGTGCTCTTCGAACCACGCACGTACACTGGCAGCTGTATGGCACCTCGCATTGTCCTGCTGGAAGATGCCATCATCCTGAGGAAAAACAATGCGCATGTAGGGGTGAACATGGTCCGCAAGGACAGATGCGTACTTGTATTGATCCATTGTGCCTTCCACAATGATCAGTGAACCTAGAGAATGCCAGGAAAACATTCCCCAGACCATAATGCTCCCGCCTCCAGCTTGGACCGTTCCGGCAATGGTTGCAGGGTGGTTCCTTTCAGAGGTTTCACGCCTTATACGCCAACGTCCATCTGTCCGATGGAGCATAAAACGCGATTCATCCGAAAACGCAACCTGTCGCCACTCAGTGGACGTCCAGCTGCTGTACTGGCGTGCAAATTCTAGCCTTCGCCGTCGATGAACAGCAGTCAGCATAGGTGCACGAACCAGGCGTCTGCTTCGGAGGCCCAGACGCAGCAATGTTCGCTGAATAGTACTTTGGGAGACACTTTTGGTAGCCCCTTGGTTCATTTTGGTGGTCAGTTGCTCAACGGTAGCCCGTCTATCTGCCCGAACGCATCTCCGCAACCGTCGTTCGCCTCTGTCATCTATGGCCCGTGGTGCACCACATTTGCCACGTCGCTGATTTTGGACAGTCCCATTTTGCCATGCACGGTACACTTTTACCACGGCGGCACGCGAACAGTTCACAAACTCAGCCGTTTCGGAAATGCTTCCACCCTTGGCCCGAAAGCCAATGATCATGCCCTTTTGGAAGTCGGATAAATCGCTTCGTTTCTGCATTACGCCAACGAATGAAATGTTTTCCGAAGCCCTCACACACCCTTTATATACGCTCAACTGCACTGTGCTGCCACCTGCCTTCTGTGATTGGTTATTTAACTCTGACATGGAAAGTACGTGGTGGTCACATTAATGTGACTGGACTGTGTATTTATATAAGATACGTACTATTTTTAGAAATGCGTTAAAGATTGATTCAAACCAAAGCAATTTAAAGAAACAGCTATAAAAATTATGACCTATATCATCAGGATGTAAAACAAATTCACTTGTGTCTTTTATAAATTTTTAGTTCTTTTCGGTATATCTATGGCAAAGACAGACCTTGTTTCTTAAACTAATATTTTCTCTTTTCATTATTTGCCAGCTGCTTAATTAAACAACGAAATTCCAAATTCTTCATTCAGTTTTATACAGATATTTGAGATGCAATTAAGACTGCAAATAAAGCATTTTCATCTGCTCTTCCAATTCCTCCAAAACTTCTTAAAGTTTTGAACTTCAAAAATTCTTAAACTAGAATTTAAACTTTTAAATGGTTTAAGCTTGAACTTCCGAAAGACGGACAACTTAAAGAGCCGTTCTTCTCTTGACATTCCTAAAATTGTTTTTTTATAATTCCAAAACCTCTTCCACCATCTCTAGGAGTTATGTGCGCTGTCAATGCAAGACAACCGTATCTATTATGAACCTTTCGATTTCTTCCGACTGGCGATGACATAATTTTTTTCTCTTTATGTCTCTACTTTAGGGGTCGGATGCAAGGAGGAGGGGACATTCACTCAGCTCTTGGCATTCTGCCTGACAAGTTGAAAACTGAACTGGCCATTCACGTCAACCTGAAGACTCTCAAAAAGGCAAGTTTTTCAGTTTTCTTTTTAGATTTAGTATACCTTGATGGTTTGGGGAAACTGCTAAAGCTAGGTAGCTAGGCATGGATTATGTATGAACCTGTAATAAAATCGTCATAATTCGGTCTTTTTATCTGTAAAATTAAGTCAAAATAATTCATAATAGACAGAAGTAAAATTTAAAATTACTTCTAAGTAATGAAACTATTAAAGGGAATCTCCTTTAATCCGCAAGAATTATCTAACAAAGGTGTATTGAAAAAAATATTTTTCCTTACATTAGAATGTATGAAAGCAAAATAATGTTAATCAGAAGTTAAACGTAGCGTAAAGAAGAAGAGATAAATAATACGGAATCTTCCTCGAAAAATATAGAATTCTTTTGTTCAAAACGCATAAAAATATTGTATATTAACAAGTTATAGATCCACAGGGGAAATATCATTTAAAAAGTTTACACTCTTAAATAAATGAACAGTTAAATAAATAACATTTTTAAAATCCCAAATAGTATTGTTTTCCCCAAATTTAACTACTACGCGTACTACGTAATTCGGAACAGCGTATGTGCTGACGGATTAATGATTTGACAAAAAGTGCTGGAATTAAAATAATATATTTCTTAAAAGAAAGTTTCTTTGTGTTTTTACCTCCCCTCTTCTCTGTCGTATTTTCAGTTTTTGAAGCCAGAAGAACATTCTGTAAGTTTTTTTAAAAAATCTATCTTTTTTCGCTACTCATGTCAACAAGCTTGCTCATTCCACGGAATGAACACAAATCAGCTGCGACATGCATTTAAGATATGATGGTATACTAAATGCTCTTTACACGTTCAAATGATGTAAACTCAGATTAACAGTAAAAGATAGCAGAATATACACACAAAAGGATGAATTCATCTAAAAGGAAAAGATTTTGAGAATTCGCGATCTGTATTTCCCATAAAAAAGAGATAAGCAAGCACAGAAAAGGGCTAAATAATTTCAATAATAAAATTATGTTTTTCATTCAAAATATGTTACAAGCATAATATATTATTGAAAAATGTTTATTTCCGCATATATTTATATATAAGGAAAATATACTTTTAAATGTTAAATTTTCTAAAAATCGAAATTTTATTTATTTGTATCTAAAAAATAAACGTAGGTTTCAGGCATTCGTTATTAAGAGACTTAAATTACCTTTTGAATTTTTTTTATTTAAGAACTTTCATATAATTTTTATGAATATTATTAAGTGGTTTTGTAAGACAAAATTATTTTAAGCTGAAAAAAGACTTTTCTCAGGAATTTTTTAATTAAAATGTTTTGGAGAAAAATTTAATAATAAAAATGTCTTTCTCTTCCTACGATTTTAAATGTTTTGCTCCAAAGTTTTAGCACATTTTAATGTAAAAAGCTATTTTAGCTATTTGTAATGTAAAAGGCTATTTAGTATTTTTGTAGCTATTTTTATCCCAGTCCTAAAGCAAAATAAGAACCCTGGAGAGCTGAACAGCTATAGGTCCATCTCGCTTACGAGTATTCTTGCGAAAAACTATGGAAAGACTTGTGGTAAACCGCTTGGACTGGTATCTTGAGGAATATAGTATTTTAGACGTAGAACAGGCTGGTTTCCTAAGGAATAGGTCAACGTGCGACTAGGTGATAACATTCAGCCAATTTATTAAGGATGCTTCGGGTGACAGAAACATTTTGACAGCTCTCTATGTTGACTTTAAAGGGGCTTGTGATTCTGTCTGGAGGCAAAAGCTCTACCAAAAGCTCCTCAGTATTGGAGTTTCATCAAAATTATTAAACTGGATTGGGTCTTTCACAAGCCAGAGGATATGCAGGGTAAAATTTGAAGATTCTTCTCCAAATGTTATAATTTACAAACTGGGCTTCCTCATTGAGCAGTTAGTAGCTGCACCTTATTTAATATATATATCAACGATCTCATTTCTTCTCTTAAATCAACACCTGGTATTAATTGTCTACTATTTGTTGATGATTTGGTAATTTGAACCGAGGCTCCAAAACATGGTGCAAAAAACTTTATTGAAAGCCGATTAAATAAGGCTCTGCAGGTGCTCTCGAATTGGTGCGAAGAAAATAATATGAGTGTAAATTTGGAAAAAACTGCTTCACAATCGTTTTCGCTAACCCATGAAATCTTTCGCCCAGAGTTAAAGTACCAAGATACTTTGATTACCAATACGGACAACTTTACTTAACTGGGAATGACTGACTTTTGATAATAAATTAAGTTGGAAGCTTCATGCTGAGCAGCTTACTGAACGTGTTTCAAATAGACTTAGTATTTTAAAGCGTATAGCAGGATGTATTTGGGGGTGCGCTCGGCCCACTCTTAACATTACATTTAATACTTATATCCTGCCTTTAATGACGTATTGTTGTGAAGCTCTCATCACTGCCCCACAATCGGTAATGTATAAACTTGAAGTGATGCAAAACCAAGCTTTTTGCTTGATTACAGGAGCTCTGAAGTCCGCACATATCGATGCGATGTTATTGTTAACAGGAAATAAACCCTTGCAGGATATTATGAAAATAAGAGTCTTGATTCTCCATGAAAAGCTACTGCGGATGGAGGATCGCTATTGGGACTACGTAGTGACTCCTAGGAAATTAAAAACCCAATATGGATTTATTCAAAAAGTCCTAGATATGAAGAAAGATCTTAATATTCCAGATACTATACAACCTCTCTTGACAGCCAGAAGCTCTTTGGAGGTAATTAATGTCGAAGTAAGGTTAGACCTAGTGGAAACCATCCTTAGAAAGAGAGATGTTGCACCAAGCGTTTTGTAATGTCTCGCTTTGGAGACCATTGCGACTAGATATCCACCTATTCATTGGCTGCACATTTTTACTAATGGTTCTCAATTTAACTGTCATTTTAAGGTTGGGGCTGGTGTGTTTTCGAATCTCTTTTCTTTCTACGCCCCTGCAGGATACACTGGTACTTCCTTTGATGGCGAAGTAGTAGCCATCTGTATAGCCCTACATCAATTAATAGCTATTCATTAAAAGTTTGCAAAAGCAGTAATTTTTTCTGATTCTCAAGCAGCCATTCAATCAATTAGCTCTGTTGAACACCCATTAACACCTGAAATTTTGCAATACCAAGAATTCCTGAAAAGTCTTACTTTAAAGGGGAAACAAATCGTCCTCCAGTGGATGCCCGGCCATTGTGGCCTTTGAGGCAATGAACAAGCGAACTTACTTGCAAAACGAGATGCCAAATTACTACAACATCCAAATACAGCCGTTTCTTAGTGGAGGATTAAACTGTTTTTAAAAAGTTTATTTACATCTAATACCTTACGAGATCTTCAGACTCGTACAGCGTTGAAAAGTTGGAGAATGGTAAGCCCTTCTCTTATTCCTGATAATCCAAAACGTACTGCAGTTGCAGCTTTCCGTTTGTCTACACGACATGATTGCCTTGACGCTCACCTTCACCGTATAAGCATTTCAAGCGATCCTATTTGCCGACTTTGCAATTCTGGAGAAGAAATGGACAGGGGCCACCTGCTTCGATGTGGGGCTCTTCGTGGTCTTATAGAAGAGTCTAGATATTGGGACGCAAGAGCGCTTCTTAGGCAATGACTTCGATCTTTTTGTTCTTTGTTCTATTGTTTGATCCCTTGTTTGTAAGATTTTAGTTCTTTGCAACTTTTTGCCTAGCCATTGGACATAAAAAAAAATGTAAAAATTTTGAAAAAAAAATCATCTTTCACATTTTCACTTCCAATAATTTTTCTTTTCACTATTTGGCCATCCTTTTTCCTATTAAGTATATAATTTAAACAAGTATTAAAGGTATGAAATAGTTTAGTCCATACCTGTGTTTCAGGACAAGCTACTACAAGCTGATAAACGATGTAAACTGTTTGAATAATCATTAAATCATTTCAAATTTCTTAAACGTTTTATTATTGAATTTCAATACACACACACACATATATAATAAAAGCTACTACTCTACTGTTCAGTTGGTTAATATAAACATAAATTACAAGCTTTTGTTTAAAATCTTATCTGGTTCGAAATATTGCAAAAAAATTATAAAATTCAAGTAAAACTTTACTTGTTTTCATTTTTTAAAACACGTTCAAAACAATTTTAATACATGAATTAATTATAATATATTTTCTAAAACGCTGCAAATCAATATTCATAATATTAATTTGTCGTTTTATTCAACTTTTCAAAAAGCAAAATTTGAAATTTTAACGAACATAAAACATTTCATTTAAAACCACTTAGCAACATATGTGATTTCTTCTCCTCTTTTAGCCATTTGTTCTCCTATATAAATTGCAATATAAATTAATTTAGGTGTATTTTAATTAATTAGAGAGTTTAATGTTTGTTGCAGCACTATTTCAGTAATGCTACAATCAGGAACTTGATCTCTTTCACTACTCTACCTCTTTCTGTTCATCTCTTATCACAAGTAATTTTCTTTTTTGAAAAATCATAGTAAAGTTGACTGATAATACACATAGAAATATTTGCTGCCCTCAATATATATATATATATATATGAACTTGCCAGTTTGAAGGTGAGAATTTTTTCCAACTTCTCTTTGTATTTAAATAAATCAGTTTATACATATCAACAGAGTTTGCTGATAGTTGCAGTCATATTTCATTAAATTCTTCTTTTACACTGATTTTTAATAAGTTACAGAAACACTTAAGAAGTAAAAACAAACACTGAGGAGGTGGGGCATTTAAAGGTCTGTCAAAGTTTTTAAAAGCCTTTTTGTATCATTTATTATCGTGAGATCATTTCAAAATTTCTCTTCAGTGTAGTAAGGGTAAAATGTATTTTTTAGCAAAAAATTGAAAAATTGGCAATTTTATCATTAAAAAATCGGTTACAGATCATCAGAATTCTACTCTACCATAGTTAGAGAATATATAATAATTTATTCAATTCATAAATTGTTGGAATTAACATGAGAATTTTAAAAAGTTCTTAAGTTTTTAATCTTTAAGCGTTTTCGGAGCAGATAGTTTCGTATGCCGGCAGTTAAGTTAAAACACGATTTCTGAAAGTCTTTTCAAGGAGAAAATGGTTGCTGGAATTATTAAATTTAAATTAATGGGATTATCTTTTAATACTTTTTAGTACTTTTAATAAATTTGTTAATTTTGTAAACTCCGAAAAATGAAGTAGTTTACCTACATAGTTGATCATGAGAGAATTAAATTTGTCTTATTATTTTCAATTTAGAGAGCCAGATTTCCAGGATTGTGCTGATAATCCGGCATTTCAGTGCAGTATACAGCCGCAATACATGGCCCTCAATCTGCAAATATTCTCGAATTTTGAAAGTATTGCGAGGCTCACGAAAAAATGGCTTGTGGACGAATTTTTGGATTTTTATTTCAGCCGTGTTTTGTATTTGAAAAATGAAACATGAAGTTATTTCACATGAAGAGTTTTAAATAGATTACCTTTTGAAAATATTGTACAACGTAAAAAATGCAGGAAAATTTAATTTCGGAAGAAATTATTTTGTAGAAGAATAATTTTCTGATAATACATTATTTAAATAAGTCGTGTATTTAGAAAGCTATGAAGTAGATGAAAAATTAAAAAAGTTTTCCTAGTAAAACACTGAAACTGAAAAAAAATGGAACCATACATCCCATGCAACTAGAACAATCATATTTCTATTAAGTCTGTAATGTTAGTAACTGAACTATAAGAACTGGAAAAAATTATAGCAACTAAACTGTATTTCAATAGCATATATAGGGAAATATTCTCATGGCAACCATAGTAAATGATGAGTCCCAAATAATCATATTCTCTTACGTGAAAAATTCTCTTGGCAACCACCGCAAATGAACGGCAATATTTTTGAGAACATTAATAAACTTTGAAATCAAACATCATTAATAATCATATTCTCTCAGGTGAAATATTCTCATGGCAACCACCACGAATGATGGGCAATATCTCTAAGGACAAAAATAAAATTTGACATTAAACATCACCAATAACTGTATTCTATTAAGATTCAGTGACCGTCTTCAAAGACGACCGAAGTCGTTTGCTGCTATGGTGTCTGTTTGGATGGCTTCTCTACAACTTATAAAATATTTGAGAGAAGAAAAAAAAATGAAGCTGTTTAAAAAAATGTTTTAAAAAAGTATTCCCTTCTCTCCTTGCCGAAGCAGCCTTATCTTGCATAACCTTCGGAAAAAATCTGGTCAACTTTATTGTAAATTAAATGTGCCAGAAGAGCCGAGGAAAATGCAACAAACTGCTATAAATTATTTCTTAGTAAAAGCATTTTAATACCTGGTTATTGACCTGTAAATCGATGCTCTGATGTTTCCTCTATATTTTAATCGAAATGAGAATGTTCTATTACAGAGTCATCCATAAAACCATTTTTTAAAATTGGTGATCTTGGCCACCTCAAGGAGGGATTCGTACAAGCAACTGTAGGTATTATAGAAAGCGTTTTTATTAGAGTTTGGACAGACACTAACTACTGTTACGACATCTGTAACGACGTCTGGAAAATCTTGTCATTTATTTAAAATTCCGCATAGCAAACCAATAAATAAAACATGGACTGGTACAAGGAGAATTTCCAAATAATTATTTGATAATGGAATAACATCTACAAGAGACTGTGCCTTACGATAGAAAGAAAATGAAATGGAGTAAGGAGTGCTAATTAATAATGCTTTATTAACATAAGCTCTTTGATAACAGTACCATGGGTGCTGCTACCAAATAAGACTGATTTATAATTATATCCTCACACATTCTACGAGCGGTAAACTATCTAATTGGTCTCGCCGGCCTTTATTTGAAAACGCAAGATAGGACAAATTCTTGCAAAAAGAATCTATTCAAATTGATGGCATCTTAAGGTTGTAGTTCTATCTAGTTTTATCCAGCTTCTTATCTCAGCTTGTCTTTACGATCACAATATTTATTTCTTAACTTGATATATTCAGAAGAAATATAATCTTCAGAAACATTCATTTTGCTTCACCAAAATTAATTAGGTATCGTCACACTTGCTAATATTGCGACTAGGGATGTAAATAAACTTAGTCAGGGGTGCTCCATTGGAACAATGCCACTGATGCATGCCAGATTTCGTTGTAATTAATTTTTATTTGCAATTAAAAATGAACGCCGAATATGCAGGGAACTGGTAAGGTTAAGCCTAATTAGTTATTTAATTGCATTTATCTAACCGTCGTTGCTTTTTTTGTCTTTGCAATTAATAAAAGTTCAAATTTCAAAAGCAAGGACTCGAAGTAGAATCAGAGATTAATTACAAATTACGATTTGTAGGTGCAACTGAAATTAAACAAAAACTAGCCATTCCTCTTTGCATGTTATCAAAATTCAAATACTTAAAAATGCACAACAGAGAAGTTGTTTTCGGTTTTGAACTACTTGGGCTGTGGAATTAATTCAGAACTAGCGTGAGATGTAGCCCTCCGAGCTAAAAAATACTAAAGTCACTAACCAAAATGCAGACTTGTTACACTTGGGCGTCTCAGCGATACGCAGCTTACTGGATGATGGCTATAACTGTATCTCGCAATTACTAAATTCTCTCGTTAGTTAAATTCAATCTAATTTCCGTTTCGTTAATAGGCGACAGAAAAAATGTAGGTAGGAAAACGAGTAGAAAATAATAAAATTTGCTAGCTAAAACTAGCAATCTCTGTTTAACATAAATATAACACATTAGTCAAAATAAACTTTAAAAATTTTGTAAGAGAGTTCGTCTTCCTGTAATATTTGTGAAGAAGACCGAGAAGATAATATGATTCAGTGCCTAAAATGCAAAGGGTGGATACACGACTTACGTGTTGGAGTTGACAACAAAATGAAAAAATATCTTGTGATCATTGTTGTAATTAATTATATAAATAAATTAATCGAGAAAACGTTTTATTATAATTGTTTAATTTTAAACATAGTAAGGCTTAAGGTATAGCTTAAGCCTTACTATGTTTCAAATCATAAACATAGTAATCATAAACATCATAAACATATTAATACATCATAACATCATAAACATAGCTCAGATCATAACATCATAAACATAGTAATACATCATAACATCATAAACATAGTAATACATCATCATCATAACATCATAAACATAGTAAAACATCATCATCATAACATCATAGCTTAAGCCTTACTATGTTCAAAATCCTATAGATGGTACGATTTAGAATTAGATTATAGGTGGTACCTATAGGTGGTACGATTTAGAATACTGGTGTTTAAATAGTATTTAGTTGTGTTTAAATATTTTATTAATTTTATCCAAGAGAGGAGACTGTATAAAATTTTGTTGTAATAAATATCAACAACAATAACACAAGATGTTATTACCAGACATAATTTTAATTTTCTTCATAGATCCTACGATTTATACCTATTTATTCTAAGCGAGGCGCGACTTACCAAAAGGAAACTGTACCTGTGGATCGGAGTATAATTTACCAGAAAAAAGTCACTACGTTTGCATTTACTAGAAAATAATTTATTATTATTTCTTCTTTTACAAAGAAATTATATTTTCACAGCAGCTCAGAATTAATCTATTTTTTTTGTTGCTGCATATAGCTTCACGTATTTTATTTCAACAGGTAAGCATCTTCCAGGAATGTCAACCGGAATTCCTGCACGATTTGGTCTTGAAAATGAAAGCATATATATTCACACCGGGGGATCTCGTTTGCAGGAAAGGAGAGGTCGCTAGAGAGATGTTTATAATTGCTGATGGGATCCTTCAAGTTATCAAGTAAGTACCTTGCGATATCACTGTTAACAATGCTAAATTTTGATAAACTAGGTTGTGTGAATTGAAGTGATCGAGGATTGTGCGCCAAAAACGTAGAACAAATGCAACAGGGTGTTTGATCCATGGTATGATCTCTGAGTAAGATGGACTACATAGAAAAGAAAAGGAAAATTTTCAGAATCGGAAAACTTTCAAAAAACTGGTCAACTTCTGTCGTAGGGGAGTCAAACTCTTTGTGTTTTAGTTTTACAATGAGTATAAATGATTAATAATTACAACTATGGAGCCTATATAAAATGTTAGGTTTCGTAATTTATGTAAAATTTATTTTTTCAAATTTAAAAATGCCAATACATAACTATTTATAATTGGAAGTCTATCTACGGAGTATACCTTCAGAATAATGTATGAAGTATATTTTCAGTATAATCCTTTTCAATTTTTTTAATAAACGTATGACTGAAACTTTTCTTGTAAGAGTTGTTCCATTATGGATGGCTAGGAATCGGGAAAAAACATTGAAAAAACCACCATGTTCCATAATAATTGTTAAGGACGTATTCTTAATTCCTGTTGTCATCTGAGCAACAGGAAAGCGATCACTTGTCTCGCTTTCTTGTTGCTGAAAAAATGAAGGCCGGGCAAGGACTTCTACAGACGGTGCATATTTCAGAGAAAAATTTATGAAATTAACAGTAACAGGTCAGCAGTGAAGAAACAAACCTGATTTTTTTAACTTTTTGAAAAGCAACTTATACCACTCGAAAGCTGATAAAACCATACGTGAATTCCTTAACTACAAATAGTTTTAGAACTTGATTTCCTGTTTTAAGACCTTTAATACTGGAACGATTCATAACATTTTACCTGCGCTTGCATGACTACAAAATTCTAGTTAAATTTGTTGTCCTTGACAACTAGAATACTTGAGAACTGTATAGCGACTATTCCCTTACTTCTTAAAAACTGCAAGAACAAAGTCCATTTATTTGACTCAAATTACACTCATGTCCATAAATTAAGCATAATTCGGAGTCACGCGGAAAATGAACTCTAAAATAAATATATCACCTGTAAAATCACTACACACATCTTCAAGAATCATATGCAAATTTCAGGAAGTAACCAGATGACACCGATCGTACGTCACAATGACGAGAGTGTAAGAGAGTGATATATAAGGAATACAGCCAAAGAAGTAAAATTGTTCGCAGGCGATTTATAAGCTTTTCAGTACAATAACCGAATAGTTATGACACAAAGTACGCATTTGGATGACTTTTTACGTTATAGAATTATCGGCCGTCTGGAATGTGGGCGTACCCTGCTGGAAGTATCAGACGAACTTGGAATTGCCCAGAGTGTCATCAACGATTCCAAGATGATGGTAATGTGAGTAGACGTTACAGCACAGGTCGCCCCAATGTTACAGCGCCGAATGAGGACCGGTATTTGGCAGTTACTGCCAAAAGAAACAGGTGGAGCACAGACTCAAACTTGTCTCCTCAGCTCTCTTCAGAAAATGGTACGACAATTTCAAGGCATACCGTGTACAGACGCTTTGGGCATATTGGTCTATGTGCTCGTAGACCTGTCAGATGCGTTCCACTTACTGCAACTCTCTGTCGCCTGCGGTTAGCCTGGAGTAGAGAGCATGCATTGTGGACACCGCAACAGTGGGCTTGTGTGATGTTTTCCGACGAGTCCAGGTTTAGCTTGCAGTCTGATTCTCGCCGGACTTTCATATGGAGAGCTCCAGGTACCCGTTACCACCAAGAAAACATCATTGAACGACACCGTTACGGTGGTGCAGAAGTGCTCGTTTGGGGTGGAATTATTCTGGGTTCCAGAACTGACCTGCATGTTCAAATTGGAACCATGACAAGCCAAATCTATCGGGACGTTATTCTGGAACAACATGTACGTTCGTTTGTTTCGGGGCGCCATGGGCGCACAATTTGTGTTTATGGACGACAACGTCCGTCCTCACCTTGCAAACATCGCAAGCGAATGCCTTCAATCGGAGGATATCACCCGTATGGACTGGCCAGCATTCTCACCGGACTTGAATCCAGTAGAGCACGTGTGGGACATGCTTGGCCGACGATTTGCAGCCCGTCAACCTCCTCCTACATGTCTACCGGAACTTCGGAGGGCATTGCTTTTTGAGTGGTGTAATATCCCCCACGATTGATACTCAGCATGCCTAGGCGTTGTACGGACTGTTTTGCATCGTCTGGGAGACATACAATGTATTAACAATCACACCAACCATGTAATATTGATTTTTTGTAAATAGGTTTTTTTCTGTAATTTGCTCCAGGGAGAAAAAATCGCTATTTTTTTAACAATATCAAACATATAGCATCTTTTTTTGTTCTTTTCCTTTTGTTTAATAAATAAGCTTTACAAATAAGTCAAATGTTTTTGCTTCTAACTCTTCCTTTGCCTGATTTTGCATTATCCTTAAATTATGGACATGAGTGTATTTACAACTGGCTCCTCTTGGGCTTACAGGTAGCCTCCACTTATGCTTAAAATAGAAAATAAGAAACTAATCTAATGCTGACTATCCAAAAACTAGCCGAAGCTACACGGGAATAATTAACAGAGCTGGCCCTTATTATAAAGGTCACCGGTGAATACTAGCAGGTACGTAAGAACGCTGCCGAACGTAGTAGGATTTGGCTAAAAGCAACGATGTGGCCAGAAGGCACAACGCGCGTGTGCTAAGAAGTTCTAGGCTCTTTTACGACCTAGATTTTCCCTTATATACAGAGTCTGTTCGCACATATTTTAGACGATTTTCATTGCAATTGAAGAAATATTTTACCTCATTTTTATGTTTTAAATGTTCTGTTTGGTAACCCTTATTCATCACTATCTTTATACACCGTAGGTTGACATTTGGACAATCCGCATTTTAAAAGTCCAAAAGTGTAAAATTACGTTAGTAACAGATCAGGAGGATTTAGTTGAGATACGAGTGAAGAGTGATACGACCTTGACAGCCGTTTCTTGTACCATTTTTTTTTTCAGGAAATTAACAGTAGATTTTGACGAGTCTTTACTTGCTTGGTCTTGATACAGTTCTACAGATTGATCCCACTGCGTGTAAAGAAACGATATTCCATATTTGAAAAATGGATGTAAAATATGTTTTTGATAATATGTGGAGTTGGTTTTAACATTTTTCTCCACTCTGCTTCTAAAACAGAAACGCAATACTCATAAAAAGAACACAATAATCATAAATCCCTTTGCAAAACCTCCTTAGATTTCTTGAACCATGTTTTAAGATTTTTTTCCCTCTTTGATGATAATAAATGAATCTCTTTTTATTGAAATCAATTAAGTACATGCAAGGTTCGTCTACTGTGATAACATTTTTTTTCTTTTGTGTCTGGATAAATGTTTTTCATAAAGAATTTTGCAGTGCGTTCTACGTTACGCGATATATCATGGACAAAGACGATGCACATTACATTTTTTACCCTTTTTAAGATTCAGGTCCGCATGAATCACTTTGTTTACAGTTGACACTGTGCATTTTAATGATTTTGCAAATGTCCTTTCATTTGGTGGAATTTAACATTAAAGATCTTACTTTTGCAACATTCGAAACATTCCGTTTTTTTTTTTTTTTTTTTTTTTTTGGATAGGTATTTGGAATAATTTTTCATCTTGAAGCTAAATTTTGATATTTTTTCCTTTGTTGTTGATAACATCACCTATCGTAACTTTAGATTTTGAAACATTGTGGCTTACACAACGTTTTTTAGCAACTACATGCGAATAATTTTCTTCAGAAAGAATACAAACATAGCCTTCCATCCAGTGCGTCTTTAAAAAAGACATTTTGCCCGAAAACAAAATTGTCAAGCAGACGATAATTTATACTTTTAAAAATGTAGTTGCAGTAAAAAATCCAAGCAGATTTTGGTTTTTACAGCAAAGAAAAATTGTCTAAAAAATGTACGAACAGCCTTTTCTTGTTAGATTCAGTTATCCTGAATTTTAAACCTGAACCCACTTTCGCGGTCATTCCTTTTTTATAAATATAATACTTTAATATTCTTTCTGATGTTTATCATATTCACAAATAATATACCTGAAAAAAATTGTTACTATTTAAGAATTCCTTTCGTCTTTTTGCGTCACATCTTGAAGATTTAATCTCTGCGCTTTAAACTGAACAACGTATCTCCTCAATAAATGCTATTCAAGAATTTGAGAAAGCAAATTAAAAATAGCAAAATATTTACAAACAAACGTTTCGAATCGAATGAAACTTCAGGTACCAATTAATCTTTAACACTGAAGTTGATGATGGTTTTAATTAATTTCGATTGGATTCTGTTTTAATTAAACATTCCTCTTGTTCTACTAATACGGTTTAATCACAATTGCTCTGTAAAACGATCTTACAAGAACTCGGGTAATTAAAAACATTCCGATCGGTAAATATTTTCTGGATAACATTAAAGAGTGTTTCCTTCATACTCTCTAATCAAGTTTTTCTACTTGTCTTTCAGCGAGAAAGGGCAAGTGCTAACGCAGATGCGAGCCGGTGATTTCTTCGGAGAAATAGGAATTCTCAATTTGGATGGATTCAACAGGTAAGCCTTAATCCTTAATTAATTATGGTTATTTTTCAGTGCTACTTTATAAAATGTAATGAACTTTCGATTATTTATTCTAGTTATTGAGCGGACTTTCTAAACAAAGTTGAATTTAAAATACCGAATAGAATTCTTTCTTACTTAATCAGTTATTTTAAAAAAATTATTTTATTTTTTCTAATTTCCAGATATTTGCTAAAAAGTGTTAAAAAAGAAAAGGCCAAATACATTGCTCATTTATTTAGCTGCATCATCACTGAAAAATTTGCTCCAGGTGCAACACAGGATGCGAATCGATATTGCATCCATGAGAAGAAAGAACACATATACAGGGTGTCTGCAATTAAAGAACCCTATTTCAAAGCTGCCTACAGGCGAAACTACTGATCAGAAAATTGTGAAATTCTGTGGCGGACTTAATGAAGGGATGAGGATGTCTGACAGCGAAAAGAAATTAGTTACATATAACGTCACCAGAGGGCATCACATTAATAAATTTTACATTTAGCAACACCTTTACAATAATTTTGAATTTTTATAAATTTTGTTACAAAAAAACCTGTTCCGCATGGCAGTTATTTTCAGCTATCACCTGAAATCGCAAGACAGTATGCTCTACAGTTGACCGAAGTGTGTATTGGAAAATATTCAGAGCGTGGCTTGAAATGCTGGCTTTAAGGTCAGGTAAAGTTCTTGAAGTTAAGGTCAGGTAAAGTTCATTGCGAAAGTGTCAGCTTTTTGATAAAACAATTTGATTAACTAAGCACGATTTCTTAAACTTATCTTCATTATGAGCAACAAGCATTTTGAAAACAAAGTCTCCGCGAATGTTTCTAGGTTTTATAACAACAGCTACATCGTCGACAAGATTTATATTTTTACTACAGGATTTCAAAGTTAAACGCCCTCTGGTGACACTGCTTGTAACTACTTTTTATTCTCTCAAAGACATTCTCAGCCCTCCATTAAGTACGATACAAAACCTTACAATTCATTTAAACATGCTAAGTCTTTGTGAATATCTTTGTGTTCATATTCACAAAGATTTAGCATGCTTAGTGAATGATTTTAAGTCTAATCCAGTCCTTTTTAACACTTTTAAAATTCTATTAACATAATTCTTGATTATTATTTTTGCCAATAGATGGCCTCCTCGCGCGTGTTTCTACCCGAGGGTATAAAAAAGCCGTTACTGAGGTTGCTTTCCCTTTCTAGATATTTGTTCTCCTGATGAGGAGGGACCTGTGCTGCCCTCGAAATCGATTGAGTGTTTTAGTAAATGTACGCCATTTTACAAGGTTATTTCAGCGATTTTAATTGTCACATTTGCGTGTTTCTCTTCTATTCTAGATAGAGTAATGTTTCATCCTCGTAAATTTCTGATATTTTAGATATTACTAACTAATATTTGCTGATTTTCATAAAATAATAAATTATTACATGTAGATTCAGAAGTTAGAATGCTTAATATTCCTTGCAATAGTATCAGTCGAACTACTACAATTTAAGAAGGCAACCAAATGAGTCATGAAATAGGCTTGCAGGCTTTAATATTTTTTCACATGGCACATTTTGGTAAAAATACTAGCGGACAAGCCCGCCAGATATACAGGCTGCGGCTAAAGCAAAACTTATACGTTCTATGTACACCTCAAAGGAAAATGTATGAAAACATTTCAATATTAATAAAATCAGTTCGTTCTTTCCAAGCAACATCCAATTCGTAAATAATTTCTTCGTTGCCAAGCCAGGAAATCAAAACTGTGGACATTTCAGTTTAATACGTAATGACGTCATGATTTAAATTTAATATAAAAACTTTTTCTGAGTATCAATAAAAGAATTTGTAAGGTTTCTCCTTCAATCTCTGGACTCTCTTCGTGAGCATAAGCTGTGAAACCTTATGTAGAGGACAGTGAGCAGATCTAGGCTATGTCCTTTAGTGTTGAAGAACTACAAAGTCAGAAGCAGGGTTTAAAAGTGACCCTTTAATTCAAATATTTACAACTCTTCTAATTGAGAGTAAGCCACTACTTGGGCTGAACTAAAATAATATAAAAATAAAGTGTGTTAACAAATTCAATTCCCTAACTTAATTCTACGTAGGACGGCGAGGGAAGCTTAACCTTAGTGAAATGCAACAATGCGAATTTCACTAGCAAACACTAGTAATTGCAAATGCCTATAAAGGCGAACTTTCAGTAGACAGAGGAAATCTTGGCGCGCACAGCCTTACGGCGATAAATCCAAGGCACTGTCTTTCCCCTCGTTAACTCCTGCCTTTTAACTGCTAACAGATATATGCGATTTGCATAAATATCTCACTCGCGCTAAATTCGGGCAGCAACTGAAACTTTGAGAATTCGATAGGAAAGTTCAAACTAAAAATAATTTGGTTAATTAAAATAATGAATGCTACAAAGTTGCTCCCAGAATTTAGTAGTCTGAAACTAAGTAGCCTAAAATCGGCTTTTAGTGAAGATGCTAAATTCTAAATCTAAATTTTCCTTCCTATTCGCCATCCTTTACAATTGTAAGTTTTAAATTTAGTTTAACTCTCTGTTTGTGTCTTAGATATTTTAACATAGAATATCTTTTTCCGTCTTCACATCAAAAAGATCCATCAGGAATTTGGCTGGATTCTATCTGGTTCCTTCCAATCTGGAAGGAAATAAATTTTAATTTCATGTTATAAGTACATTTCACCTGAAAAGTACAACATTCCCTTCCTCTGATGCTTTCCGTAATGACCTTTTATTCGCGCTTTAGGTATTCGCGTTTTTTATTTTCTATTAGCGCTTTTCGCCAAACGCATTCATTTTACACTCATTCATTTTTAAAACTTCCCCCTTGTTCTCTGGCCAAATGTGGTGTTTGTGAAAAACACGCAGTTTTACTTTGTCAAGTGTTCACAACTACCACCTGACTTCAATTCTATTGGGGTTAATTCTTCGACTTTCAAGACCTCAGACTTCCCCTAAAACAAATCTGAAATGCCCTGAGGTTCTAACATGAAATGAACTTTAAACTTTTGTGTGAAACCAGAGAACACTACGTACAACATTCAAACATTTCAATTGCATTTCATACATATAATTCATTCTTTCAATCTTCAATTCAAATTTTCTTTAAATGCTCATTGCGTTAAATAACACTTATATATTCACTTTCTAATTTAGCGCGCTTTACGCTTTTACATTACATTTTAATTTTAACTTGCGTATCCTTTACGCTTTTCCAAAATATTCGATATAAACAAAACCAGTGCTTAAGGCTTACAACAAATCATGCATTACATAGAAAACAGTTTTACATTAAATGCATTCATTATTTATACATAGAAAAATATAATACAACAGTTTTGCTATACAACTTACGTACTAGTTGCTTTTAATTAACACAATTCAATTTCCTATTTACAGAGAGTCTTTTGACTAAAATCGATGAATCCCATGTTCTGGATTACAAAGAACATTTCACGAAGTCTCACAGTTTTTCAACTGAACTCTCGAATTTCTTCCGCTGCATAATTAAGTTGTTCCTTCAAGCGTGTCCTTTACGCTTTCGGCAACCGGCTTTTGACTCGGGTAACTTCCCTTTTAAATCTGCAACTTGCACTTAAATCAGAAACATAACTGTGTGAATTTTAAAAGAAAATAAAGAATCTACTTATCTTTCTGCCAGTCTTTTAGGCGTTTTTTTGTCCATTCCTGAAAGGTTGGATATACTGTGGCTTGGGCTATTCTTTGCTTGTTACTCCTAGATTGAAACTCTGGGGCCGCCTTTCGTTTTGTCGATCTTCTTTCCTCCAGAAACACCTTGTTGGGACGAATGGTGGGTGGCGCTTTCCGTTTGTGCTGAAGTCTTTGCTCCCTCTCCAGACTGGCTCGTTCCTTCTCCTGCACTCGTAGGCTCCTTCGTTGTGGGTTGGCACCTTCGGCGGCTCGCTTCTCGCCGTTCTGTTCCCTCCGTAGTGGTGGAGCTTTCATAGTGTTTTCATTTGGACGTTCCTTCCTTAGACGCTTTGGTTGCTGAGACTGTTGCTTAGCGTTTGTCCTTTTTTCTTTTTGGGGTGGTCTTTTCTTTGGCTGCGGCTTCCTCTCTTCTGGTAACCTCCTTTTCAAACTGGGTTCTCTTGTTTTTGAGGGACCTGGTTGGGGCTCTTGAATCTTAGAAAAATTCTGTGAGGCTGGACCCTGCAACATGTCTTTCAAAATATTATTATTAGCTCTTCGATAATAATGTTTAATTTGATCGAAATTTGCCACAGTCTCTTCGCCCTTCTCATTCTTTAAATATGCACGGCATTCAACTATTCTTGTAATTTCAAAAGGACCATGCCATCTTGGGCAAAATTTTGCGACCTTATCTTTTGCTGCGCATGAAAGTGCGTGGGCTTGTTTCAACACCTCCTCCCCCACTTTATATTCTACGGTTCTTCTTTTTGAATCGTAGTAAATCTTTTGTTTCTTTTGCGCTTCCCGGGAGCACTTTTCTGCCTCCTTCAACATTTTTTCTATTTCACCCATTTGAAATTCCGGCGCTCTATCTTTCACATAAAATAATTTATCTAAGGGGGTCATTATCTTCCTGCCCAAAAACAATTCGGCGGGGGATTTCTTCGTTGTCTCGTGCTTAGCCGTTCTGAGGGCGAATGCAAATTCTTCGACGCAGTCATCCCAGTTAGAATGGTGCTTTTGCACATAATTTCTAATCAATTTTACAATATTCTTATTTACCCGTTCCGCTATATTTGATTGTGGGCGGTAGGGTACCATTTTCATATGCTTAATGCCCAACTTGTCACACATCATTTTAAATGTACTGCTTACAAACTGGGGACCATTATCGCTAATCACCCTCGCTGGACATCCATATCTTAAAATATATTTGTTCAAAAACGAATCTGCAACGACTTTTGCTGAAGCCCGCTTAAGTGGTATCAACTCAACCCATTTACTGAAATGATCCACAATGACTAATAAAAATCGTGCCTTATTTACATGACTCCTGGGGTAGGGGCCTAAGAGGTCAATACCAATTATTTCATTGGGGAACCTAGACTCAATACTAGTTAATAACCCGGCCGGGCGGAAATTTACGTCATTATTTATCTGACACGTGTGACAAGTCTGGCAGTAATTTTTAACTATCTTTTGTAATTGCGGAAAATATACCGCCTCGCGTACGCGTTGTATTGTTTTTCTAATTCCAAAATGGCCCGAGACAGGCGAATCGTGGAGCTCTTGCAAGATACTTAAAATTAATTTGGCCGGGATGACTGGTCTGTATTCACTATTTTGATTCGTAACTTTAGTATAAAATAAGAGACCATCAATGATTTCATAGTTCTGTGCTCTGCTTCGTATTGCATTAATGTCTATATGCTGGAAGTTATCTGGGTCTTTTAAATAATTATAAATATTTCCGAATTCGGGATCCCTAGCAATTTCTTCTATTACAGTCTCTCGAGAGTCAATGACCTTTGCCTGAAGCATCGCTATTTTTACTTTCTCGCCGTTCTCGTCTAACTTTATTCTAGATAATGCGTCGGCCACTACATTGTCTTTTCCCGGTGTGTGTTTGATAATGAGATTAAATTCTTGCAACTTTAGGGTCCACCGAATTAAGCGTGGCGAAAGATTCTTTCCTGAAAATAATCTGGTAACTGCCGCATGATCTGAATATACTGTTACGGGAGAACTCCCAAAATATACACAAAATTTTTGAACAGCTGCGAGCACTGCTAAAGTTTCACGCTCCGTTGCCGAATAATTTCTTTGCGTATCATTCAATGTACGACTAAAAAAGGCAATCGCTTTTCTATTTTGTGTTAACACGGCTCCGATTGCGTAATCTGATGCGTCTGCATAAATTTCTAGACCCTTGTCTTTCTCTGGGAACTTTAGAACCGGTGCATTAATTAAAGATTCTTTTAACTTCTCAAACGCGGCGTTTGCTTCTGAAGACCACGCAAAACGAACTCTTTTCCTTCTCAACTTTAACAATGGTTCAGCAATTTCTGCGAAATTTTTAATAAAAATTCTATAATATGAGCACATACCCAAGAAAGTCGCTAACTTTTTGGCTGTATTCGGAATTGGGTAATTTTTCACTGCTATAACTTTAGATTTATCTGTTTCGATCCCCCTTTGAGAAATTTTGTACCCTAAATATTTGAGTTCTTTTGCCGCGAATTTACATTTCTTAATGTTCACTTTAAGTCCTGCATCTTTCAAAAGAGTAAAGACTTCTCGAAGGTCTTTAATATGTTCTTCCAGCGACTCTGAAGTAACAATTATATCGTCAAGATAAATAAATGTACTTTTTCCTATTACCGGCCTTAAAATTTTGTCCATGCACCTCTGAAACGTGGCCGGGGCTCCCGACAATCCAAAAGGCATACGCAAAAAGCCATATGTACCGTATTTTGTTATGAATGCTGTTTTGTGAACATCTTCCGGCTTTATGCTTATCTGAAAATATCCGGATGTCAAATCTAGCGTGGTTATGTATTTTGTTGATTTAATACTTCTTAGAATTTCATCAATTACCGGAAGTGGGTAAGTTGGAAATTTTGTTATACTATTAAGCTTTCTGTAGTCAATAGCGAACCTGTACCTTAATGGATCAGTTAACGGCAAATCATTATTTTTCTTACATAAAACAACCGGACTCGCATATGCACTAGAAATAGGAGTTATTATTTTGTTTCTTAACATTTCATCAATATGGTATTTTATTATTTCCTCCTTAACTTTGTCGTACTTGTAAGGACGCTGACGTATAGGTTCATCCGTAGTTAATTTAATTTCGTGTGCTACGATCTGGGTGAATCCTGGAATATCATCAAATAAATCAGCGAAATTACTTACCAATTCCCGAAACTTGTCCTGTTCTTCGGGCGTTAGATGGCTTAAATCCACTTCAGGGGGAGGTGTTGATTTCTTTTTAACTGGGTCCATGGTTACTTGCAAGGTGGAGTTTTCAAAATCGATTTTCGCATCCACAGCTGCAAAGAAATCTGTTCCTAAAATAACCGATGCTTGGAGGTTCTTCACTACAAGAAACATAATTTTTTTTTGTTCTTCGCCGATTTTGATGTACAGCTCGATTTTTCCCATGCATTGACACGTTTTTCCTTGGGCTGCTACCACCTTCATTCCTTCCACGCTATGCAGACGATATCTACGAAAGTGCTTCTTAAAAAATTCTTCTGCCAAACAGCTTCCTTGAGCGCCGGTATCCAACAGAGCTGTAGCGGGTACGTTGTTAATTAGTAACTGCAGTCTCGGTAATTCAATGTTTCTCACCATGACCGTATTTAGCTGTACTTCAGAGGGATTTTTCTTCTCCTCGGAACATTGCACCCCCTTCCCCGCAATATTCCTTAGTAGTTTAAATGCTTTGCGGGTGTTTTCTTCTGTTGCTGGCTTCTGCCTGGGGAGAATGATTTTCTTCCGTAGTTGGAATTATTTTGTTGGCGCTGTACTTGGCGCGGTTGACCGCTCGCATTTTGACTGGTACCAGTAGTTCTCGGCCATCGTCTGTTTCTTCCTTCGGCATTCTGGTTCCCCTGCAGCCGCTGTTCATACGATTGTCTCCGTTGATTTTCGGCCGCTCGCCGGCTCTCGAATTGTACGGCGAGTTCAAACAGCTTGTCCAGCGTCACGGGATTTCTTAGCTCCATGAAATCTTGTATAGATGGTAACAATCTGGGCAGGATTATCTGGATAATCTCCGGGTCCGGCCTCGTGCCATACAATAATTTAAAGACTTGTATTTTTCTCAAAATAAATTCCGATAGTTCATCCACCCGCTGTTGATACTTGCTAAACAACTCAGCTTCGAGTTTCGCACGGTCTTTAACCACAGGAAACGCTCTCAAAATTGCTAGTTTAAAATTCTCGTACGTGTAAGTCGGCGTTCCTGGTTCTCCCAGCAGACATTTTCCGATGCACTTATACCAGGTCGCTGCTTGGCCCCTCAATGCTCCTGTCGCTAATATGACCTTCTGATGTTCCGGAACTGGATACAGCAAAAAATGCGCTTCTAACTTTTCCAGGAATGTGTTCACAGGTCCTCTGGCATCAAAAACTACTGCCGGCTTCATGGCTGCTCTGATGGTTTCCACTATGAATCCAAATCCATCAGGCATTGCAGCTGTATTCTGGGATGTAGTAGGCATATTCCAACTTCCTTCCATCCTTTTAGTTGTTCGGGCGCCAGTGTAAGGTTTCTCCTTCAATCTCTTGACTCTTTTCGTGAGCATAAACTGTGAAACCTTATGTGGAGGACAGTGAGCAGATCTAGGCTATGTCCTTTAGTGTTGCAGAAACTACAAAGTCAGAAGGAGGGTTTAAAAGTGACCCTTTAATTCAAATATTTACAACTCTTCAAATTGAGAGTAAGCCACTACTTGGGCTGAACTAAAATAATATTAAACTAAAGTGTGTTAACAAATTCAATCCCTAACTTAATTCTAAATAGGACGGCGAGGGAAGCTTAACTCTTAGTGAAATGCAATTATGCGAATTTCACTAGCAAACACTGGTAATTGCAAATTGCCTATGAAGGCGAACTTTCAGCAGACAGAGGAAATCTTTTCGCGCACAGCCTTACGGCGATAAATCCAAGGCTCTGTCTTTCCCTTCGTTAACTCCTGCCTTTTAACTGCTAACAGATATATGCGATTTGCATAAATATCTCACTCGCGCTAAATTCGGGCAGCAACTGAAACTTTGAGAATTCGATAGGAAAGTTCCAACTAAAAATAATTTGGTTAATTAAAATAATGAATGCTACAAATTAACGTGGCAATAACATATCGTATGAATTGTTCTAACCTGAAACCAAAAGTTGTCAACAGCAGCTATTTATTTAAAATGTTAACATTAACTAAACATTCTACAATGACGTCACATGCAATCGCGTGCTTTCTTCAACGTCAGGCTATGATCTTATATAATCATAATATGTTTGTTGTCTGGCAATGCTATTTTTATTTCATATTTTGTTAAACTTCTCATTGGTCATTGGTTATCAGGATACAATAGGCATTTAGCATTTAAAATACGCTTTTACCTATACCTGAAGTTTGTGCCCGAGGGCGTTGGCTTTATTTAAATGTTTAAGAGCACAGAAGTGCTCACGCCGAAAAGGCGAAGCCATGGACGAGTGCCGCCACTAGCGGCTAAAAGTGTCTTTTGAGCTGTTGTATGAGGAATTTGAAGATTTAAGCTTGAAAAGCAATTAAAATTTACCATTTTGGATTGTGATGAATGGTTCTTGGCCCTTTGACAATATGTTCAATATTGGGTCATAGTTTACAAGTTCTCTTATATGTTGGCATTCTGAATTTTGCATTTTCTGGAAAAGTTATTGCAAATAGAAAGTATTTCATCATTATGGAATCGGTCTTCATTTCTTTGAGTATTTGCTTGTTCGGAACATACCATGGGGCGTTTAAAATCATCCTTAGTAATTTATTTTGAAAAACTTCTAATTTTTTACGATAGGTTTTTAGCAAAGGTGCTCCAAGCAGGAATACCGTAGAGTAAAATGGGTCGAATCATAGTGAGATATAGTGAACGTTTTTTTCTTATATGAAGTTTCGAGTTTCTTCGTAGGAGAGGATAAAGGGCAATAATCTCTACGTTAGCTTCTCGTAATGCATTCATAGTTTGTTCTTTAAACAATAGTTGTTCGTCAAAGAGCACACCTAGGTATTTAATGGAGCTGTTAACTGGTATTTGCACATTATTAATTTGAATATCAATTTCGACAGGAGTATTCTTTTTATATCTTCTAAAAATAGTGACGTTACACTTATTTGGGTTTAATTTAATTCTCCAGATCTTGAACCAATGAACTGTTAACTGCGAACGTTAGATTGTCAATAGCGATTTGCGTTTTTAAGGACTTCGTAAGAACGACAATATCATTAGCATCGTATTTAGCGATTTTTGCATTTAATGGCTGTGGCATGTCATTTATAAAGATGTTAAATAGGATCTGCGCTAAAATGCTTCCTTGGGGGACGCCACTTTTAATTATCTTTCTATTGGAGAGAGATTTTCTAATTCGAACTTGAAAAGTACGATATTTAAGTCAGGAGTATATTAATTTGATGAGATTGGTAGGGAAAAGTGCTTTTGCATTTGGAAGAGAAGGCCGGCGTGTCATATTCTGTCGAAAGTCTTTTCTTTGTCTAAAAAGCATGCAGCAACAGCATTTTTCTTAATAAAATCGTCAGCAATAAATTCAGTTACATTAATGAGCTGGTGCGTGATACTATGTCCTCGGCGACACAGTACCAAGCCTAATTAGGCTTAGCTACAAGCAACACGAGAATGCTATTTTTGCAGTTTCACTTATAATTAACAAAAATCACACTAGATGGAATATCACTTAAATTGCACTTAAAGAGCAGTTTAAGTGATTCAAGAGCTCACCAACTTCTATGCCAAGGTCTATAGAAGGTTGACGTCATCTGCTTAAAGTACTTTGTGTTAAAATTCAAAATTTTTTATTAACAAACTCTACGATTTGAAAGAGAGGAGTGGCAACACTTTTCGAAGTAAAGCAGATTTTTATCTCCAGTATGCGAGACTGTTGCCACTCAGGAAAATGAGAGCGAAAATTAGCGCTTCCGAGTTTTTAATTAATATCTCGGCTAATTAAAGTCGTAGGAAGATGATAATGGTCGAAATGTCTTCCTATGAATTTTTGGAATCGAATCAGGAGTTTGTAGGATTAATGTTTGGCAATGCTATTTTTCTTTTCCTATTTTGTAAAATTTAGGAATTTATTTTTTATTAAGAAATTCTACGATTTGAAAGGCAGCAGTGGCAACTCTTTTCGAAATAATAATGGACAATTTTATCTCCAGTGCGAGACTGTTGCAACTCGAGAAAATTAGGGCAAAAATTAGCGTTTTCAGTTAATGTCTCAGCTAATTAGAGTCGTACGAAGATGAGAACAGTCGAGATGGTGTTGAAGTTTTGAAATCCGCGAGTACCTCTCTCGAAGCTTAACTCCTCACCATTCCGGAGGAGGTAATGAGACAAACAGACAGACGGGCACAGATTTTAATAGTATAGATATGAGATTTAAATTTTTTACAATAGTCATAGAAAAATATATCAATAAAAAAAGAGCTTTTCATACCTGAATCAACAATTAGCGATAAAAATGTTTTTCCCCATTCAAACTTTAATGAGACAACGTTAAAAATTAGGGGAATTATATAAAACTATACCTGAAAGGGCCTGCCAAATGCAAATTAGTAATCAAGTCTTTCGCATTAAATACACATCTTTCTAAACGCATGGATTTCGGTGTCTCATTAGTAGAAATGCAAAAATTCAAAAACTTTTATGTAACAAAACTTAGAAAGATTCACTTTGTATACGGCCCTCTAAAAAAACAAGTTTTCCTCATTTATATTTTCCTCAAATAAATGTGATGATCTTTTCAGGATTACTTTTATGCATTATTGAACGAGATCTTTATCGTAGTTCTAAATTGTGTAAGCATTTGCATTTTTTTATTTATAATTTAGGTTTTATGTATTTTTGTAATATTTTGTATTATTTTCATTTACTTACTTATTTATTAATGCCTTTTGTGTGGTGATTTTATATTTATTGTGTATTTTATTTCATTTGCAGCCTGTGACTAATTATTCTGCTTTAGTTTAGTTTATTTCTCGTATCATATTCTAGATCTTTTACTTCGAGTCTATTGACGTTAAAATTTTAAGGATAATTCAAGCAGAAATGCAGACACGGAGAGAAACTCTCCCACCAGGCCTTGGGGACAACTTTTGTTGCCAAGTTGGTAATAGTTGACAAATATTAGACAACTTTGGAACACTTCAGTACTAGAAGCGATTTTTTTCTCAAAGCTTCCTGAAGTGTTTAATCCCTCCCTTAAATAGCCCTATAAATGGGTGGCTGCAAGAAGTCATGTCCTTTCTACACTGATCCGTTTTCTGCTCGGGTATTAGGCCCAGCATCGGTTGAGGGGGTAAAGTCGCTGCAGAATAGTAGTTCTGACCTGGGTTCGATTCGAGGCAAATGGGCTGGCTGCATGGGTGTTTTCGTGATTTTCTCCATGTGCAATTTGTATACGAGCCAGTTTCCTATAGAAAGTCCTCCATGAAGGCATCCCTCCCCTTAGGCAAATAGCCCTTGCATGCTTTGCCATAATTAAATAAACCAGTCTGCTCTGTGATTGCTGCCTTGTTCTCTGCCTGATTTTTTTATCTCCAATATTCCTTGCGTGTTAAGGAGAATTTTACTTAAACTCTCTTTTTCTTCTTGATTTATTTACAGCTGTTTATCTTACCTGGAAGATTGTTATTTTTCTGAATGAAGTTTCATGTCTTGCTATTTATCTTATTTGGTTATTTAATGCTCCTACAAAACATCTGCATGTAGCAATATGAAAAAGAACGACTTACTAATTAGAATTTCCTTTGTAGAATACGCACAAAAAATTACTTTTTTTCTTTATCTAAATGAGGAAGTTTTCTTTCATGCAGATTTAGGAAGTTCATGGATAATTTATGCAGTTTAAAAGTCCACTTTATTTGATTTATTTTTGAAGAAAGATCTATGACCAGATATACAAAATACATTCCTCTAAAATTATAAAATATGACGTAAAAAAGTCTGAAAGGTTTCAAATTTTAACGATCGCCCAAAAGAGTTTGTAAATTTTTTCACGCTCTCGCTAAGCTCGCAATCTAACAGTCTGCTGTTACATTCCCTCCTAACCCTTTTTTTATTTTTTTTATCTTTTTTAACTTTATAATTAAACATTTTCTTCGCACTTACGCCATATACAATTCAATAGCAAAATTACAAAAATTTTAAAAGCAGCGTAGTAAAATATGTTTAGAATTTCTGATCCAGAGTTAAGTGTTGACATATATTTTATCTTTTTCAGTCTTTCCTCAGTTACTCATATCAATATTCAGTTCACTTAAGATGGCTTAACAAAACTTTTCTGTGTCTTTTTATTATTGTTTCGTGTGTTTATTTTATTTATTAAATATCACGTTCTTGGCACTTAAGCCACATAAAATTCGTTCAACAGCAAAATCACAAAATATTTCAAAACACCATATCTTTAGAATTTTCGATAGAGCGTCTCGCACGCTGGAGATAGCATGTTTTATTCCGGATAATGTCGCCACTACTCGCTTTGAAATCGTTGAGTTCGTTAATCAACAATTCGTTTAAGTGTTCCAAAATATGAAATAGATAATAAAACGTATTCGAAATTAAAAATTCGGGCTTCCAGGTGCTCATGTTTCGGTGGAAGACTACGTTATTCAAAATTGGATGGCTCTAGATACCGTTGTTTTCTCACAATGCGAAAAACATACATACATTCACGCAGATTCTTCACTATTTAATTTCTTCAAATATAATACGGGGCGATAATATTTCGTGGCAACAGTTTGAAAATGGTACGCCGTTTATAGTAGTTCAAAGCAAAATGCTGTCTATCTCATTGGGGACTAACGTTCCTTTTAGGCAAGTAATTAAATCTTGAAATCTTTTTAAATACCCTGTACAATTCTTTTATAATAAATGCACTAAAACTGAGAACTTATTTTCCTGTCCGACACTAAATGATTAAATATAAATTTCTTTACAAACGACTTCGAACACTTCACCGATATTTTTTAAACCTCATGAGACGTAATGAATTCAAAATTCTGATTGCGCCCAATTTCAGTTCCGTTAGGAAACTGCTTTTAATATTACTCCCAGTAAAAAATGCAACTGACAAAATTTTATAAAAAGTGCCTAAAGTCCCCAAATTAAGGAAACTATTATCTTAAGAAGTATTATTTTCCACTCAACTCAAGAATAATGACTTTCGGATGTCTAGACCATAAATCAGTCTGGATTTTAAACTGAAAAAAAAACAAGACATGGTATCTTTTCCACCATTTATATTTCAAACATTAAGAAAGGAAATCTTGAAAAACGATAGTATGTCTTTTCTTCAGATAATTTTTTGGGGTAAGTTTTCACTTGTTTCGTATTTGAAGTTTGTGTTAAAATGCTTCTTATTTTGCTTTTCTTATTCGATACTTTTGGTATAAATTAAATTGCAGTGAAACTTTTCATAAATCATGCATTTTTTGGAACAGCTACAACAAATTCATTATGATAAGACTATAGTACTTTATGATATTAGCCATTGTCACAATAAAAAAGGCAGTTGATAAATATACATCCTCGATAAATGCAAAAATTGCTTTATATTTTACAGAAAACACTCTTTAACAAAATTGTGAAGGCGGAGCTTAGTGCGTGATAGATGGGTGGGACTTAGCTTGTGATGTCACGATGTATTCTCGCATTACACTACGTGTACTTACTACTTTCTACTGAAAATAACAATAATCTATTGTTTATTATTGTAAATTAACATTAAATTCTTTATTTTAAATTTACATTTCTAACTTAACTAAGCTTGGATTTTACTGAAAATAAGTATAACAATAAAAAAGACAATAAAAAATTCTACAGAGTTCAGATTTTAATGATCGCCTAAATGCATTTGTTAAGGTTTTTTACTCTCTCCCTGAGCTCGTAGTCTACCAGCTCGTAGTCTACCAAAAATTTTAAAAGCAGCATATGCTTAGAAATTCCGATGCTATGTTAAGTGTTGGCATACGTTTTTTTATCTTTTCCAGTCTTTTTTCAGTCCTCTTTTTTCCAGTCTCTTTCTTTCTTACTAAGATGGCTTTAAAAACCTTTTTCGTTTGTTTTTTTATTGTTAACATTTTGTATGTAAACTTTATTTATTTATAATACCACGGCCTTCGCACTTACGCAACAAAAAATTTAATTGAACAGCAAAATCACAAACTCTTTAAAAACAACATATCTTTGGAACTTCTGACAGACAGTCTCGCCTGCTGGAGATAAAAATATTTTATTCCGTATAGTGTTGCCAGTGCTCGCTTTCAAATCGTTGAATTTGTTAATCAAAAACTCCTTAAAGTTTTATAAAATATAAAGTATAAAATTCGAAATTCGAAATTCGCGCTTCCAGGAGCCCATGTTCTGGTGGAGGACTACGTTATTCAAAATGTAGTGGCTCTAGGTACCGTCGTTTTTTCACAGTTCGAGGAATACGCAAACGTACATGCAGATTCTTCAGTATTTAATTTCTTTAAACACAAGACAGGGCTACAGTATTTGGTGGAAACAATTTGAAAAGTGATTGGCCGTTTATAATGGAAGGCCCAAAATCCCGTTTCGAAACTAATAGCCCTTTTAGGCTAACTTAAAACTGAAAATTAGCTTTTCACTAAATGCCCGTCTAGTATAGTGATTTCGTTATTTTCTGCTATTTGTCGAGGCTTCAATTCATCGTAAATGTAATGTTTATCGAAATACATATCC
This sequence comes from Stegodyphus mimosarum, assembly GCA_000611955.2. NCBI lineage: Eukaryota > Metazoa > Arthropoda > Arachnida > Araneae > Eresidae > Stegodyphus > Stegodyphus mimosarum. The sequence goes on from KK112341.1 coordinate 924,753, forward strand.
GTGATGCACAGAGTAGGTTGCATGAAGAACCCTTTGTGTTTTGATGTTTCATTCAGTTTAAAAATTGCAATATGCGAGGCTATGATCATTTGAAAATAAACTGGTTTTAATGAGTAAAAAATTTACGCTTTGGAGTTTTCTAAAAACGGCGAATGTAGTTAAGTAAGAAAATGCACTAAATTTCGTTTTCGCAGTATTTTCCTCTCCTGTTGAAAAAGTCGTTGATGACAGCACTTTATTAATATAATACTTTTTGTGTGATAACCGTAAGATGTCGCCTGGAGAAAGAGAACGCATTAAAAATAAAAACCAGCTTTGGTAAACCCTTCCCTTACATTAATGATGTTACGTACGTAACGCTTCTTTAACTGAACCATAAACTGTAAATTTTTTTTCAAAACACACATCCTACTTATATGTTCCCGAAGCTGCTTTCAAGTGGCGAATAAATCATGCATCTTAAAACGCATTATTAAGGGTGTTGATTAATGGATCTACTTTTTTAATTCAAAAAAAGAAGTTGAACAACTGTGTGAATAGCGCTCGAAATATAGGCAAAAACCACGTCAAAATCGGTCAAAAATGAAAGTGATGTCATTTGTTTTCTTGATTATCATGATACTTTTCGTTATGAATTACAACTAATTGGCCAAATTTTTAACAAGCCTTATTACTGAAATGTTTTGCGGCATTTTACATGAAGCAATTCATAGAAAACGATCTGAATTGCCACCATTTAACTGAAGATTTTGTACCACGGTAATGTAGCTGCTCTTGTTCTCATAATGCTCTTATTGTTCGCCAATGTTTCGCCAAAATTCCAATAAATACAGTTTCGCATGCTCCGTATTCATCTGACAGGGCATCAAATAGCTTTTCTTTTTGAATCCTCTGATGCAATAAATTCAAATTCGTTGTGAGTTTTGAAGGGAGTTCCAGAAATCAAAACGTATTTTAAAGCCTAGAGAAAAAGATACCGTGAGAGCATTTCCATTGAAAAACATCATTTTGAAGGGACTGTAAAATGTATTGACCCATAAATTAAAATCTGCTTGTTTTATAAAATCATTTCTAATGCTTATTTGCGCAGAATTATTACTGTCAAAAGTGAGTAGTATACACTCTTATATCTATTCCTACTTTTGGACTCCTTACAATAAATACATTTTCTGTCTGCTAAAAATCGAAATGTGTGTATATTACTTTGAAAAAATGATATTTTAAGACGCGAAACTAAATCATTCACTTAAAGTAGAAAACAGTTTCGGGGATTAGTATATTGTACACAGAATTGTTTCTTCCTCTCGGCTGATATAACTCATTTTGACTTAATTGTACCAAGTAAAGGAAGTTTTATAATCACGAAAAATTCCGGGTAGCCTATTTCAAAGAAAATATCCATTTCGAACGCTATTCAATGCAATTTAACGATGTTTTTGGATAACATCTGTACGTAAGGACAGAATAAAGGCATTTTTTTCCCCATACGAATTATAAAACTGATTTAAAAAGGATTCAGAAGAGAATTTTTTGTGGCGTCTGTACGTACATACGTACATCTATACGTATATATCTCGCATAATTCAAAAACGAGTAGACTCAGAACGTTGAAATTTTGTATATTCTGCATTACCATGCAGTTTTGCACCTTCCGTCTTTGTTGCAATCGACCGCACCAAAAGTGTATAATGTGTATACATACATATATATATATATATATATATATACCCACTTTGTTATTCGGTTCGGTGTTATTCTTATGTTTACGTTAAAGTTTTTATGCCTTTGGTTAATCTGCATGCAATAGTTTTAGATTTATTGACAAGTTGTTTATTTTCGACTAAGCCTAATGGAGCAGGCATTTGTTTACACTTGAAACTTAGCAGAACAGTGAATTAAGTCAGTTCCTGCACCTTCAGTGTGTTTTTGCCGAGTGGGACCAAAAATGAACTTTCAATTTTGTGCACCGAAAAATATGCCTTTTGCCCACTGCCGAACTGCTTGCTTTTCCATAGAAACTGTCATTTTAATTTTAAAAATTGTTTTTTAAACTATTTTAATATTTTAAATTTTTTAATGAAGATGTTTTGAGTTTTTATGTATTTTTGCCTTGACACAAAGTGAGAAGTGAATTAATTGAATGAGAAATGTATCTCTAATGAAATCTTAGGAAATAAGCTTGAATGAAATGCAGCAACAAAATGTGTATAAGTTAATAGACTATACAAGAAGGTTATGTGGTGTCTACATTAAATTTTTTTAATCGCGATTAGAGAATAAAAGAGTTTGATATTACCCAAAACTCAAACTTGTAGTTAGCTCAGTAGTTTAATTTGTTTAACCCTGTTATTCCGATTTGCCTTTAGGTTGAATATTATATTATATGAAGTTATTTTCTTGCTGTTTTACTAAAAGTTTGTTTACAGGTTATGCATTTAAATAAGAAGCTCATTTGTATTATATATTGCTAGCAAAAGCAGTTATTCCTTCTAAAGCTTTCGGTTATAAATGGAATCAGTTGTTATGTTTGGTGAAAATTTTTATGAAAATAATAAATCTCGCAAGTCGTAGTGATTATATATTATCAATAGTTTTAACAAAACTTTAGCTAGAAAAGTGAACGTCATATCGAGAATATGTGTTTCGGGCTCAACCCTAGAAGGTGTGATTTCTGATGCCATTTCCTAGTAGCTGCCAGTACTGCTCCTGCAGAGGTACATTGACTGCATACTTTTTCCTTTTATTTCAGGAGAACTGCTGACGTAAGATCTGTTGGATATTCTGAATTATTCAGCCTCTCCAGAGAAGACGTTTTGTCAGCCATGAAAGATTATCCGGAAGCTGAGGTATTTATCACATTATCATAAGTAACTTATCTATAATTACTGGCTATTACGTTTCAGCAATAGCAAAACATTATGCAATATCCATTCATTCTTAACTGAATATCATTTTCATAATTTTAGATCAGAGAATGCCTTGATAATAAGCAATGACATTTACTGACTTTTTGTTTTATGTAATATTTTCAGTAGCAAAATTTCTAGAATTTTCCCAGCCCTTCATTTCTGTGAATCTAGAAGTAGAATCTGAAAGGTTCAGATCACTCTAAGAATTGTCAAATTCGGAGGTATTTGGTCAAATTTGTTACCAAATTCAAATAAATTCAAAACTCGGTGCATTAATCGGCACAAGACTTGTTTACAAGTTTCAAAGAAACATGTACATAAAATTTCCTGAACTGAACCTGATTATATACCTGTCCCCGCAAATCTCCATACATAAAAGGCGCCCAGATGGGATAATAGCCAGAATTGCTGAAAGGCCCGGTTCCGTATCCCGGAGAATGAATGAATGTTTGTAAATGCGTCTGTGTGGCATGAGGGCACTCAAAATGTACGGCAAATCGAAAGTCCTCTCGAGTGGTTTGGTGGTAAGGAAAGAGAGACAGAAGACCCTCGGTCCCATTCTCCGGTGCTCTTCTTTAAAACTGAGGCGGAATAAGACAATGAGTACTGTCACATATATGTTGCTCAGGGTTCAAGCCAATGAAAAACGCAGTCTTCTGCTCCTTGCTATGATAAAATTCGTGGCTTTTTGTGATAGGTCTCATAAAGTAGATTGGACACAAAAGTAAAACATACATAAATTTAAAATAAAAATACAAATATTTACGCAATTCAAAGCAATACATTAATAGAAAACAGATTTATAGCATTCTAAATGCCCTAATGTACAGCCGTCCAAAATCCAAAGTAAGAGTTGGTTGGCGGATTGATGAAATATTTTGGGGCATAAGTTGCAAAGCAATAAGGCGCCAAACGCCTGGTAAATTTGTTCTCATTTAAAAACATGAATTTGTCAAAATCACCTAAAATATGCTGATGAAAATGTATTATGAATGAGAAAAATGTGAACTAACGTAATTATAAAAGTAACAAAACAATGAAGTGTTGGGATATTACCACCCAGATGGAAGGATGCATAAAAATCATAATATGAAATAAAATGTAAATACAAGTAAAATGTCAAACCATGAAAGTCCATTAAAATGCATTATAACCACTTCAGACTAAGAAATACTCTTAAAAATTTAAATAAATTAAAATTAATTTTTTTCCGTTCAAAAATTCAATAGAGATATCGGAACGACCGAAATATTTTCTACTAAATCTATCAAATTGCGAACATTCTAATGAAATGTTACACACTGACAGAATAAAATTCCAGCTAGAACATAATGGTTCACTACTCTCCCCTATAAAGAGATAGTCGTAACTCGTGAGTGACCGATTCTCAGTCGAATTAAAATTACTTCCTCTTTCCGATTATTCTTTGATTCCCAATGCTCAATTTTGAGTGTTATGATTCTCAGTTTATTATTTATTTGTGCGTCCCACTGGGATTGTCATACACTCAGGATTTTGACTTTCGTAATCGCTTTACTATCTTTCGAAGGAACGAGTTGACTGCACAAACCTAAGGTGGACTTTGCTAAGATGTTTGTCAGATCGTTACCTTTTATCCCAACGTGTCCAGGAACACAGAAGCAAAGGATCTGGTACCCACAGCTCATTAAGTGATAAAGTATTTCTCCCGCCTTCTTCGCATGCCTTCGTGGTGTAGTGGTTAGCAAGCTCGGCGCGTATTCGAGAGGTCTGTGGTTCAATTCCCGACGAGGGCACTGCTAATTTTTCACCTCTCTCAGCATCAAAAATCGTATTGTCTCTACAGTGGCGCCCGAACTAAAAAAGGTGGCGCATGATGATTCTCCACCAGCAGGATTTGGCGATTGCGCCCTCTAATCCCCAGTCGACCTATAACAGGGGGAGTATATAAGGTATTTCTCCCGCCTTCTTAGCAGGCTTTCTTGGTATAGCGGTCAGCACGCTCGGCGCATATTCGAGAGGTCCGTGGATCGAGTCCCGGCGAGGGCATTGCTAGGTTTTCATGTCTCCTGCTTAAAAAAAATCCTTATGTCTCTACAAAGTTTAGATGTTGTTGCACGATTTCTGGACCTCAGAGAAACTTTGGAATGCTTTTGGTAACCTAAGCGAGTCACTATAAATTATAAGCCTTTTCTGGCTAAGCTTAGGAAAAAAATTAAGAGCATAATACAGAGCCGTTATTTACACATTAAATATGAAACAAGCATCGTGCAGCCTTCTTCCTTTCACATGACCTTCAATCATAAATGATGCTCCCACACGACCAGCAGTTTTTGAGCTATCTGTGTATATAGGAATATAACTGCTGTATTCTTTCCCATGCTCATAAAAACGCTATTTGTATACTGATTCTTTCGGGCGTTTCTTATCAAGATGGATAAAGCATTGAGGAGCCGAATTTCTGGATTATCCCGTGGTGGGATTTCAAGATGCCTTACTGCATGAGCCTTCACATCAGACATTGAATATTTTTCAACATACAGGCTCTGTACGGGAGATGTTCTAAAGGCTCCAGTACAAATCTGCAGAGTTTGATGAGGAATTGGATCAAGTTTCAATAACACAGAATACCGTGCCAATCGATAAACTACTGAACCATAATCCGGTTTAGAGCGGATGAGTGCCCTATAGATGCGGAGTAAAGATCCCCGTTTTGCACTCCATGAGGTACCCGCCCGGACTTCTTAACATTTTCAAAGTTTTAAACAACCAAAAAAAAAAGCGAAGCACAACCATAACTTCCTGTTCTTAATCTAGTACCAATATCATGATGGTCGTCCCGAATTATGGTTCTTCGTGCAGCTAATGTGTCATCTGCTGCCTTCTTATTTCGCTAATATGCAAAACTTGTGCATCTATTGTTTATTATACGTTATTCTAAAAATTATGTCTAAAATATATACAAATACGTGTTACGATATGTGTTCAATAGCTATGACTGCATCTAATTGAAAAATATCAGCCCTATAAATGTTACCATCTGCGATGTAGTCAAAAAATATTGCGCAAATGATCATCATTATTTACGATAAAGATTCAAAGTATTCATTATACGAGTATATATAAAAATTCATATGAATGCAAAATTGCAAATAAAAAAAGAAATCTGAAAGCTTTTAAATTTTATATTACCCCAAAGGGACTTTCTTTAACGTTTTGTGTGTTACCTTCTTTTATTTAATACCATGTTTCTCGCATTTAAAAAAGTCAGTTCAACAGCAATATCGAGATTTATTAAAAAAGAGCATGTCTTTAGAATTTCCGATACACAGTCTCGTGGGCTGGAGATAACTTTTCCCCCGTACAGTGTTGCCATAGCTGACTTTGAAATCGTTGAGTTTTTAAATCAAACATTTTTAATCAAAGTTTCACAATAATCAAAAGTTTTACAAAATATGAAATAGATAACAAAACAAATTCCATATTCCAAATTTGAGCTTCCAGATGCCCATATTCGAGTGGAGGTGCCCATGTTCATCAGATGCCCATGTTCGAAAGGATTTCTATTACCTCTTAAGTTACTGAAAATTTGATGCCTACATACATGCCTACATATTACATGCATACATTCATCCAGATTCTTCATTATTTAATTTCTTTGAATAGAAGGCAAGGCTTTAATATGTGGTGGCAACAATTAGAAAAGTAAAACTCCATTTTATAGTGGACAATGCAAAATTCGAAACGAAATTACCACCCCTTCTCGGCAAATTGTCCTTTTGGGTTAATAAAGGCATTTATTCTAATAAATGACAATGTTCTTTTACTTCTAATTCATAACTATCGGTTTGCATAAATTAATAATTTCTTAGCCTTTGCCTTATGAAAGTCAATGAAGGAAAATGTGTATTTTTCGTGTTAATATTATACGACTTCCATCATTTGTGATATGTGATCGTTAAGCAAATATATGTCAGATAGTGTATTAACAATTTGCACAACAGTAAAATGTTTCATACATTCTTGATGAATTTTTATATAGTTGCTCACATCAGCAAGAATTTTATGTTTGCTCGACCCAAAAAAACACCGCCGCAGTTCCCCGAAATCAGTTTTTGCTGCAATGATTTACATCCTGTAGTATTTTATCAAAAGGATGGTAATGCAAATTCCGTATTTAACGCTTATCTTCCCGAGGATATTATTTGCAGTACTCTCTTTGAAATACTGCCGGAAGATTTTTTGCTCAAAAGATTTAGAAATAAAATGTAAATGCCACTGAAGCTTGGTGTGATCCTATCAGCGAAGATGGCTTTTCCAAATAAGCAGTCGTGCGGGCCTTTACAGGCATGAACATCAATCTCCCTTCCAAGCAGAAAAAAGTTTATGTTGATACTGCAAATTCACCTTTTGTGAAGGCAAAAACTCTATTTCTGGATTAGTATATTCTATTTTAAACCTGGTCGCGTTATTATGAATGGCAATGTGCTTTTAATATTAAAGATGGGAAAGAAAAGGGAATGTCTATGTAACTGAAAAATATGTAGGTAAATTTGTTATGATGGTGCAAATCTAAATATATCACTATAGTTCACGGGCCCGTGATTTCCCTTTCGAAATATATAGTTTGATGCCAAGAATAAATTCAGCGTCTGAAATTTTGTAGTTTTATGCAAGCTTTGAAATTTTGTTCTCGATCTTATCAAAGAAAATGAGGAAACGTTCGCTCCAGTAGTACACAAGGTACCACCACCTCTTTAGCGAAAACAAAGTATTTGACTGATTTTATGATTCTCATAATTTTTACAGAAGCTGTTCTAGATTTACAATGTTACTCGTTAATTTTTAGCCCAAAGCGGGGATTTGTGCAGAAGGGCTATTAATTTCATTTTGGTATTTTGCGGTGAAAACTTAAATGCGTTAAATCACTTTTCAAATTGTTGCCGCCAAATATTATCACCTTGTACTATATTTAAAGAAAATAAATAATGAAAAATCTGCATAAATGCATGTATGTTTCTCTCACTGTGATAAAACAACGGTTCCTAGAGCCATCAAATTTTCAATAACGTAATCCTCCACCCGAATATGGGCACCTGGAAGCCCAAATTTGGAACTTGTTTTATTATCTATTTCATATTTTGAAAATCTTTAACGAATTTTTCCTTAACAAACTCAAGGATTTCAAAGCGAACAATAGAAAAACTGCACGAAAAAAAAACGTTTTTATCTTCAGTGCACGAAAACTGTGTATCGGAAATCCTAAAGATATAATCTTTTTAAACTACTTTGCGATATTGCTGTTGAATTGAATTTTATGGTTTACGTTCGAAGAACATGATGTTTAATAAATAAAGGTAACACGCAAGACGTTAAAAAATGCCCTTTTAGGCGTAATATAAAACTGAAAGCTTTCAGGTTTTTTTTTATTATGTCAGTTTGCTGCTGATTTATCGCCAAATCCGTATTTCAGGCTCATACCTTTGGCAAAAATTTGAGTTTCGTTTGAATTATCTTTTTCATGGCATCGAAAATAAGTTCTTCTTTTTTGAAATATGAATTTTTTATTGCGTGTGTGTTAAGTTAGCAATTTAACAAAAATTATAATTGAGTGATTTTCGAATTTCATGATGATTTTTTAATAAACTGTAGAGTATTCATTCATTTTTATTAACCAGTTATTTGATGTTTAGTTTTTCTACCTTTCTCGCTTTCTATTTTCTTTCTAGAATACTAATTTCTAGTTCGTGCGTATTCAGATGCGGTAGAAAGAGATAGTACTTAGAGGATGGTTTTATATGGTAGATTCACAGCGTGTTGCCCCGGCTGCAAGCCTCGTCACTAGTTGATTCTCTTGAGAGCAGTTTATCTGCAGCGCTGCATTATTCTCGCCACTAGGCGCCGATATTAGGTCGGAGCCAACTTGAGCGTATTTTGTCGGCATTACCATCTCGGCTAACTTACGATTCGTTAGTTTAATTTCAATACTTTACTTCTGAATTTAACTATAAATGCTGATGGTTTTGTAAGCACAAGAAGTGCCTTCTCTTAACCTTATAAAAAATGAGCTCAATAAAAGGGTCTTTTACATCTTTCTCAAGTCTCTGTTGTAACTTCTTAGATATAGCGATAAGTCACTTATATCTTTGTAGAGGCGTTTTTATTATTTATGTTGTAGAGTCATCAGGTTATTTCGAAGCAGGAGATGTGAAAATGAGTAACGCCTTCGCCGAGACTCGAACCATTAACCTCTCGAATACACGTCGAGCGTGCTGACCGCTACACTACGAAGGCATGCGAAGAAGGCGGGAGAAATACCCTATATACACCCCTTTTAAAGGGCGACTCGGAATTAGGCGACCCAATCGCCAGATCCTGGTGGTAGAGAATCATCATTCACCACCTTTTTTAGTTCGGGCGCAACTGCAGAGTCATTAGGTTATTTCGAGGCAGAAGATGTGAAACATGAGCAACTCCTTTCCCGGGACTCGAACCACGTAGCTCTCGAACACGCGTTCAGAGTGCTGACCACTACACCACGAAGGCATGTGAAGAAGACGGGAGAAACACCCTATAATGTTACCAAAGAGAGTGAGACTCTAGGAAATGTAATCAAGTTATTCGAATGCCGTTAAAAAAAAGAAAATATACTAAAATTATATTTTAGTGAAAAATAGATTAAAAGTAAAGTATTTTTATCTTCTGTCATGTCTTTAAACGTAGTAGCTTTACTTTCAATTCTGCTAATTTTTTAATTTCTTTAACGTAAAATTTACCCATGATAAAATAAATGTTATAAAGCGCGTTTCAAATTATGTTTTAGCTAAAGCCAAAAACGAAACTACTTTAATCACATTAAAATTAATTTGATTTGTCTAAGTCTTCAATTTTTATCATAAGAGATTTTCCTTGTTTAATTGTTTCAAAAAATATTGGCAAGTGTACGTTCTTTCGGTTAAATTTCCTTTACCTTATTTTTCTGAATTTTTTTCCTAACAGTTTCCCAATTTTAATTAGCATGAATTTAGCTGTTATGAACAGTAAATGTGTTATTTCTGTTCCACATTATGAGCTTAAAATCCAAAATTTCGAGAGTAAAGACACTTGCTCAAAATTTTCTTAGTTGTCTAAAACATTCTGCGCTGAAATCTCGCAATAAAATGTAACTTGTTTCATTGAACTCAGGATGAATGTATTAAAACTGACCAACAATCCATAGATAGCTGTAAATATATTTTTCTCTTACTATATTACAAATAAAATTGGATATATTAATATAAAAAGCAGGAAAAAATCATTATACGAATTTCTAAAAGTATAAAATAAATACTTGTAAATATTTACCAAAAACTGCAAAACTTTTCTCATAATCAGTGCTTACTAGTAAATACGCGTCTGTTCTTAAAACAAATAGAGCTCCTAGAAAGAATGTAATAATTTTTTATTTCTTCACGAGTAAACACGTAATCCCATTGAACAAATCATTAGCATTTCAACATTATCGGTCTCCAAATTCCATATAAATTCTAATAAATAACGTAAATTTGTAAATGAGAGATACCTATATATGAAATAATCTTAATCCTTTTATAAGCCCATTGGCTGCATAGGAATTTACGTTCACTCAGTGAGTAAAGATTAGTCTACGTCGTGTAAGACAATTGTATCATCAAAAGGTATAAACAGGAGAAGAAAGCAAGACCCCGTAGACATAATATTGTTGCGTGCGTACGGGTTCATTATGGATTGAATGCACAAGTCGTAAAACGTTAACAAAAATTTATTCTTTCCACAAGAAATAAATCAAAATGCTGAAATATTTCTTCAGAGATATTCGCATAATATCACAATATCTCAAACGTTTAGCAAAAACTCAGTTCAAAACAGATAAAATAATTCTATCTCACAGCGAAATCGCTACAGCATAAAGTAAACAAACAGCAGTTCGCTTTTTTAAACAGCTTCAACTACAACAACAGCAACAACTGAGATGAGGTGTTTCAATTCGGCTTTTATAAGCTTTTTAATTATCGTTAGAACAATCTCTATTTTTCTAGATTTTCTGGATGCCATCAGTAATTACGAGATATTTATTTATTAAACATTAAATGCACGCGCTCTTTTATTTTTCTTTTCTTTTCTTTTTTTTCGACGTAGCTTTCTCTTCAAAAATCGTCTCCGTTGCACGGGAAATATAAAGCAATTTTAATTACAGTTCTAAATAAATAGCCAAATAAATGTGAAATCCGTTAAAATATAAATCACCTTCGTTCGCCTCAGGCTGTAGAGTTTCGTTCTTTTGGGGAGCATAAGATGTAGATCCTTCTGAAGAAGAAAAACGAATTTTCGCTTTATCTTGAAAAAACGACTGCCGATGAAAAAATGAACTGCCGACGAAAGTTATAACAATCATTTTATTTTAACTAAACTGACCAGAACATGCACTCATTCGGTGCTCACGATTTAACCAGCGTTTTAGCAAACGTACTTCTACTGCTGTTCTCAGTATCACAGAGTATAATCAGTAGTTACACAACTAATAAACTTAAACACAGAGCCATTCAAAGCGCATCTAAATGGCAAAGCTGGTAATACTGTCAATACTCCCAAGTCAACTAAACTAAAAACTGAGAAACTGAGCCTCTTCCCGGTCTTATATAGTTTTCCTCCGGTCGCCGAGAAATCTCTAGTACCTTCCACATCTCGAAATTATTGGAAGGCATAACGAAGGACAAATAAGGTTACAGTTACATATATAGATCAATTACAGTTACTCAATTACAGTGCCAATTACACTTATACAGGGACCTATCCCAAATCTTGCCAAAAGGCCGCAAATTTGGCGAGTTTAAGCGATTTCTCTCGAAATTCGTCAGCAAAAAATAGTCTCCAAAGCAGTTGTTTTACATCACCAATTTAGTGAGACAGCCATTTATTTCAATATTAAATAGACTTGCCCCTATGAACTTATTTTTCCGGCAGAGATTTGTCTCTTTCAAGTATTTCATGTTACGTTATACAAAAAATGCAACAATTTCACTAAAATTATTTATGTAGGTACAAAATTCGTATCTGTATCAAAACATACAATTTTACCGTATATAGTACATTAATATCATGCGTATCAAACAATAGTATATAATTATATAAACATATAAATTTTATTCTGTAATTTTTTTTTCTTTTTGTTTAAAATAAAGTAGCGAGACATGACATTCCATTCAATTACTTTTTTAAAAAATTACCTTTTACAGTTTGTGTAGGCTAAATATGATAAGCGTTTTTGGTGATAAACTGAATGACTTACTTGACGATGAATGACGAAAAAATTTTTCTCACAGAAATTCTAAATATATTTTGTTCATCGGAAGAAATTAATTAATTTTTTTTCATCTACCCACTTCTTTATGCCATCGTAGTATTCAATCAACTGCTGATATAATTTGTGCAATATATTGTTAGTTGTTAGTTATATATTGTTGATCAACATACTAACAACATGAATCTCTAGAAATTAATCAAGAGGATTGTTTATTCCGTTCAGTATGTAATCATTGAAGTCACCATACGAAATCTACGCCCGCTCAAATTTGCGAAGATATTAATTAGTCTTTTCCTTGTCTAAATAGATTAACTGCTAATTTTCTCCTTACCTCTCAAAATTAGCCTTTCAAATGAGCTTAATTAAAATGCCTTACCATCTGCTGTCATCAGTATCGCCTTCGTATTCACATTAGAATAATAAATTCTATATAAGTTACTTCCTCTCGTTAACATCAGGAATTTTTCAGAATAAAAGACTCCTTTGACTAGCATAGTTGGTTGTGCCTAAAGTGATTTTGCACACATATTCCCAAGCTCGAATGTAAAATATATAAAGAACTCATTTTCACAAAGTAAATTCATCAGTTGCTTTTCTAGGCGATGAATTTATTCATAGTTACAATTTATGGTGGATCATTGATTATGAGTGAAATCTCTTCAAACCTTTCTGGGTAATCTTTTTTTATTATTAGAAAGGCGCAGCTTCTTCTATATAATCACTTTGGATGCAAGGTTACAATAGAAATATATAGTGCGTCTACAACGTTTTAGAACTAAGTTAGTACAGAATCGAAAAAAATAACATTCTTAACTTCATATTCTTTAATACTTGTTCCTTAGTAAACCTGTATACTCTGCATACACAAGAAAATAGGGCATTTCTGTATCTTCCGTTCTATTGGATCAATTGAGGAAATTTAATTTGCGTTTTTCATGTTTCGAAAGCGTAACTTGAAATGTGTATAAATCTAGCTTAAAATGTTAGATTTACATATAGCTTTGTTCTAACATAGATATTTAGTCACAAAACCTGAGTTTTCCTGAAATGGCATAATGAATTTTTCTGTATTTCTATGTTCCGACTCAAATTATGACTTAATATTAAATTTCGTAAAATTTATTGAGAAACTTGCCGAGAAATTTAAAAATTTATCTCGGCGCACTTTTTCAGTTTACGCCAAGAATAATTCTTTTGGCGAAATTCTTAATTTATGGTAACCTATTTTTCTTTCCCTTTCATTGCGCATGACAGGGGGAAAAAGGGGCATCGTTCATTGTTTCAAATAATTTTAACAAAGTGCGTAATCCATAAATTGCGTTATTATCCCTTATAACAAATATGCCAAATATCAAAACGAGTCAATATACACTGGTGTCCAAAAGTTAAGCATAAATTGTAAAATGCGAAAAATATGGAGTAAATATTCGTAAAATTATTCCAAGTTTCTTGCGGATATTAATTGAGTGAAGAAGAAATATTGGGTTTATGCAAAACTATTCAGTTGACTACGTCCTGCGCGAAACACCTGCGCATGTCGGAACGCAGAGAAACCGATTTACCCAGCATAGGCAGTTCAGACAAGTTTCGGGCAACTGCTGTGCGAAAGAACGTTGTTAACCATCAAACAAGGTGAATGATGGCACAAAGACGCCAGTTGGAGATATTTGCGAAAGGAAGAATCGTTGGAATGCTGGAATCCGGATGATCACAAACTGAAGTGTCTCGAATTCTGAATGTGAACCAGTCTGTAATCTTAAGACTGTGGCAGAGGTTTCAAAGAACTGGAAATGTTACCCGATGACCAGTATCAGGTCGACCAAGAGTCACAACCCCTCGCCAAGACCGATATCTTGTAATAAGTGCGCGATGTCAGAGGGGCAGTATTGCCAGAGCACTGGATTCGGCGCTCTCAGTCGCCACAGGAATACGAATTTCGAGACAAACTGTTTACAGGAGACTCAATCATGCTGGCCTGTATGCCAGAAGACCAGTAGTTTGCATTTCCCTCACGTCTGCGCAGAAACGCGCTCGTTTGAACTGGAGTTTGAAACATCAACATTGGAGTGTGGGAGAGTGAGCCAATGTGATGTTCAGTGACGAGTCCCGGTTTAGTCTGAGTACTGATTCTCGTCGGGTAACGATATGGAGAGAACGTGGAACACGTTTTGAACCAAGAAACATATCGGAAAGACATCATTTTCCATCAAGGGGAGTAATGGTATGGGCAGGCATCATGATGGACGGCCGCACAGACCTCCATTTCTTTGACACGGGGTCTGTGACTGGTCAAAGATACAGAGACGAAGTTCTTGAGCCTTATGTTCGCTTGTTTCGAGGTGCTGTCGGTCCTGACTTCATATTCATGGATGATAATGCGCCATGTCACCGAGCGGTGCTGGTTGATGACTTCCTTGAAACGGAAAACATCCAGCGCATGTCGTGGCCTGCGAACTTCCCTGATTTAAATCCTATCGAGCATGTATGGGATATGCTCGGGAGACAGGTTGCAGCCCTTTCGAACCCACCAAGCTCCGTTACAGAACTGAAAAAAACTCTCCAAGAAGCTTGGAACCGTTTGAGCCCACAACTCTTTCATCATCTCATAGCAAGTATGGTAAATCGCTGTGCAGCGTGCCTGGCTGTCAGAGGTGACCACACGCCTTATTAAACTGCAGCATCAGTAATTTATTTAATGTTTTCTTTCATTTTTCCTTTAAAGTTTGAACCCTTGCTATTCTCAGTTTTCTTTCAAACTGCTACTTAGGATAATAAAATTAATTATTGTTCTTTTGATTTGCTTCCTTATTTTATAACCATTTTACACTCGCATATCACGTTTCCCGCCATTCTGATTCACAGTTCCTTCTTTATTCACATAATTATCAATTATGCTTAACTTTTGGACACCAGTGTATAAATTCATATATATCTTGGGAAATTTTGAATAAAAATTCTAATTTTCAGACATGCCTAGAAATGCATGCACTTTAAGGTGATGGTAAAACGTTATAAGTTATAATTCGAGACGTTTTTCGAAAAATGTTTAAAAATTACTAAAACATACAAATTTTTGGAGCTAATGTTTTGCCGTCTCAGGGTTATGGGCGCAAAATTCCGTATAGAAGGATGGATTTCTTATTCATTACACATGAAAATTTCTGCCAAATTCTAATGTATCCGATTTCGAGTCGGATGTATATTAGAGGAGAAAGAATCAAAGTACACAGTGAGAGAGTTGTTTTTTTAATTATAATCAAGAAAATATTATTTATTCATGACATTTCGAGGACCCAAGGCTAAACACGTAATGCTAATGTAAGGAAGGTTAAAAAATGCTCGTGCGATTTTTACAAAACGAAGCACTTCGGCTTAATTTGAGTCGCAAATAGCAATATGGTAAAAAAAATTATATACCATTTCCGAAAAAGCCCAGTTTTGTGTCAAAATACTTATATTTGAATAAAGTTATACATAAATGCAATATATATCTTAAATGGCGTTTTTGAGACATGAGAAGCGCAAGTTAAACTTTTTAGTTCTGCTCAGTCGAACGGGAGACATAGAACTGTCTTTTTTGGGGAGGTGCGTGTGTGTGTGCGTAGTGTACATCTGAGGCACATTTTTACAGCTGTCTTGGTTCATTCGCAGAGCTGTTTTTTAAAATATGCTTAAAATCCCCGGTTATTACTGAATCACTTCAGTGCTTTTAAAATAATGATCTTTGAGGTGAGACTTCGTTTTACGGAAGTCAGATGCCAGATGTCTTAAATAAGGTGGTGGTTGATGCCTATGATACTTTTCTTCGCTAAAATCTCACAAGAATGGAATTCCGTTCATTCACATGTAGCAGAAGCCAGTTATTTAACTGAGCTTTTGTACGTCTAAAGCTCTTAATTTTATTCAGAAGTCTGTCCTTACGTCTTTATAAAGTGCAGAGTTCGCCCTCTGTCTCTCAAGAAAAAATTCTTTGGGAAAAAGATTATTAAGTCTGGTCTTCATTGGTAGCATCAAATGTACGAAGCGCCTAAGACCTTAAGTGAATGACCACTATGTCTTGTAAAATACCACACAGACTGAAAAGGGATGTAAAGGACCCTTTTATTTCACTCAAATAAAATAATCATTTAAATCAAATAAAATATCAATAATCGTTTTTCTTACTAAGAAGGCTTCACAAAACTTGTTGTTATTGACGTTTTGCGAGTTTATTTTATTTATTAAATATCACGTTCTTCTTGCTTCCGCCACATAAAACTCGCTTCAAAGCAAAATCACAAAATATTTAAAAACAGCATAGCTTGAAAATTTCTGATAGACAATTTCGCGCACTTTAGATAAAAATGTTTTATTCCGTACAGTGTTGTCACTGCTCGCTTTGAAATCTTTGAGTTTGTTAATCAAAAGTTCGTGAAAGTTTTACAAAATATGAAATAGATAATAAAACAAATTCGAAATTTAAAGTTCGGGTTTTCCTGTGTCCATGTTCGGGTGGACGACTACGTTATTCAAAATTAGATGGCTCTAGAGGCCGTTGTTTTTTTCACAGTGCCGGAAACATACTTACATTCATGTAGGTTTTTTTATTATTTAACTTCTTTAAGCATAATAAAGGGCAAGAATATTTGGAGGCAACAGTCTGAAAAGTGATACAACGCATTTAAATGTTTCGAAGCAAAATGCTGTTTCGAGACTAAATACCCCATTCGGGACTAACGTCGCTTTTGAGCTAACAACTGATAATGAAACTAATATTACAAATATTGCATTTTATTTTATACCATGGTATGTAATGTTTTAGACGCTCTAAATACTTTAAATTATCTATCAGTGATAAAAATAAATATGAACAAAAAATTATGAATAAGAATGGAATTTCAAACTAAACTCAGTGGCGCAACAGACCTACTGGGCCAAGGCCTGCAGTGCCCTTTTCTGCTTTCTTGACCTTTTTGGGCCCCGAAGTGCATCAGCATATGCCCTGGACAAGTGGTCAGTTTGTTGCAGGGTCCCCGGTGTTCAGTCCGCAAGCGAACTTGTTACTCATTTTATAGACCCACTTAAGGGATGAAAGGCTGAGTCAACCTTGCCCAGCCCGAGGATCGAACCCCGGGCCTGTGGTGCAAGCGACGCGCTAGCCACATCGCCAGCGGGCGGTATAAGAACGAAATATAAAAAGTGAAAAAAAGTATTTTACACCATGGTATATAATATTTCAATTAAGATTCGGAGATGAAACGAGAGAACGAATAATTGAACTAAGTGACATTGTACGTTATCTGGATAGCTCAAAAATAAGTATAATTGGATTGAACGTATTTACTCCACGAACTGTATTTATTGCATTCTCATAGCCCGTTTTTTTAGCTATGAAAAAGGCGAAATTTAAATTTTCTATGTACGCACTTTATTTTGCGAAGGACTGCACAATTTAAAAACGTTTTATAAAGTAAACAAAGAAAAAACTGTGAAATTATTTTTTATTTCTCTAAAGATGCAGTTTATTTTAAATTCAATTAAATAAAAAAAGGGCTTAATTTTTATTAGCGTAGCTTTTAAACTAAACTAATAACCTTGTTCTATTTTTAACGTAATAATACTATAGGGGGAAATTTTTAAAACATGGAGCTATTTTACTATATACATATGTGGTTATATTACTATACGTAACTATTTATTAAAATATGTAGCTATTCATGTAGTTATTTTACCAAAATATTATTAACATATTATTTTTACTAATGAAATTAATATATAGGTTTACTTCTCTTTGAACATATACACATTAATAAACTGTTTATACACTTTCCAAGCGATCGCTCGAAAAAACGAAATTATAAATGAGAAAGAGGTATAATCGAAATTTCAGTTTAAGAATTGAATAAGTATATTTTTGCTCTAATTTAGAGATAATCTAGAAAACCCTTTTCGGAAAATTATGGGGAAAAAAGAATGAAATAACTGTATTTTTGTAACCAGGCTCACTTGTCTGACAAAGGTCAGCACAAGTCCACGATATTAATCGTCGCAAGGAGTAAAATTCGCTTGCCCTTGGCAAGAACCTTGAGCACCATATAGGTAACAGCCCAACTTTAGCTCAGTTTTGCTCATAGTTTTGAGGGAGAGCACCCCAAAGGTACAGATCCAAGGATCTCCCACCCCTCCTCCCAACCCCTTGAGAGGATTTTTGCCCCGGCTAATAGTTAGAGTACCTCCGTGCCTCACGGACACTATGCATTGAGAAACACCCATACCTTCTTCCGGATTCGATCCCCGGCCCTTCGATGCTGCAGTTGTAAGGTATTTCTCCCACCTTCTTGGCATGCCTTCGTGGCGTAGTGGTCTGTATGCTCGACGCGTAACCGAGAGATCGTGGTTCGATTCCCGGCGAAGGCGTTGTTCCTTTTTCATGTCTCCTGCTTCGAAATAACCTAATGTCTCTACACTGGCGCCCGAACTAAAAAAGGTGGTGGATGATGATTCTCCACCACCGCGATTGGGTCCCCAAAACCCCAGTCGCCCTTTAAAAGGGGGAGTATATAAAGTATTTCTCCCTTCTTCGCGTGCATTCGTGGTGTAGTGGTCTGCATGCTCGACGCGTAACCGAGAATCCCGGCGAAGGCGTTGCTCATTTTTCATGTTTGATGCTTCGAAATAATCTAATGTCTCTACACAGTCAGTATTCGTTGGGGGGGGGGCTAAGATAACAAAAAATTCCTAAAATAAAATGCTTTTATACGAATTATCTTACAGCTCTTATCAATCTTGAAGTGTTAAGCCACAATAAATGTATGGATAACGTCATTTAGCGCAGCACATCGATAATAAAAGAGAATCCATCTCTTACAAAAATTGCTTCTAGAAAAAATATGTTTTGAATTAATATGTTGTAAAAAAGAAATATTTTAGAAAAGATTAAAATCTTACTTTTTAAGAAGAATATTCGTTACAGAAGAAATTGGTTTGTGCAGAGGTTTCCTCATCTTCTTCGAGAAAATACACGCTTAATGTCCGTTAGCCTGAGTTTCACTTAATAAATAATAGTTTAATTTTATAACACAACTAATGTCAAGATCAACATCGGTGCTAAAAGTTGAGCCTAAATAATTTAATTAATTCATTAAATGTATATAGTGCCCTTAGGTTTATTTAAGAGCGGGAAATGCGAAAAACGAGGCTTCCCTCTCCGGGATTCAATATCCCCGTGACAGCTGGATACTTCTAACAACTACAGCCCGAAGGCACGAGCAAAGGAAAACCCAGTTCCTTAAAAATACAGTCTGGATCATCACCTGATTCATGAGATACACATTTTTGTGATTTCCAAGGCAAGTTACGATGCAACATATTCGTAGTGTCATTCGTAGTTTTGAGGTACATCATCAACACAGCTTGCTACTAATGCATTTACGTTTTCAGCAGTCTTAATAGACATCATCTGTGCTAAACTAATAATATCGCTTTATTATTTAGTCGCAGAAATGAAACACGTTTTGAAATTATTTAAATTCATTATGTGCATGTAATGCAGTTTTTTAAAAACGAAACAGCCGGTTGTTAAAATAAAGTGTCGTAGCACGAATTCCATTTTAAAAATAAAACTATTAATTATGTCTACTCGAACCACATTTAAAAGACCAAACGCCGCAGTTTGGCCGTACCTGATGCACCTAGAAGAAATGATAAAATTGCGACCTAAGAAATGTTTCGAAAAACATCGTGAAGAGGGAATTGTTTTCAGTTCTTCTAGCAGAGTTAGAAAAAAAAAATCCTATAACACTATATTGGTCAATAAAAGTGCAAACAAATCCTACTAAAATCATTCTGTTCTCACTATATCGTATTCTTTTGTTTTAGGAAATTCTCCAGTCGATGGGTCGAAAGCGCCTGATGGAGGCTCGAATGGCTAGTCCATCGGACACAGCACCCCCCTTTCAAGAGGATTCGGAGAGGCCAGAGTAGGTGTGCATGCCTTCACAATTTTTTTAGCTTTCTCACAGGCTAGAATATCCTCACAAACCGTGATTTATCTAGACGTAAATTCTTGTGCGCGAAAATTCAGTATTACGAAATTCTGAAAGTATATTTTTTCTTTCGAATGGAACCAGAGAATATTCTCGATGCTTGCCGAGTAATATTCTCGTCCTAAACGAATGAATTTATTTCAATAAATTTGAATACAGTTATATTTTCTGTCCGTGAGAAGAAGTTTAGTTTTCAAAATTGGCAACAGCTCTTGTAAAACTCAATCTAAATTTTCTCTTACATTATACTTCTACTTCATTTACTTTCCATACATGCATACTAAATATAAATTTTACAGAGCTGTGGTTCCAAAATTTTAAATTATTTTTTCAGCCCTGTGACATTTCTATTGATATTTGTTTCAGTGATCTCTGAGGAATACAGATTTAAGTGGTAAATTTGTGCAAGTATATATGAGAGTGTTGCCAGAATAGTTCGAGGTCCTCGTTAACTTTTAATTACGATCTTACTATAGGAAACGATTGCTTTATTCAGAAACTTAAATTTTAATTCGGCATTAAAATCAAGAATACTTTAAATTTATATTAGTAGAAACCAATAAAAGTGTTCAAGAACATTATTCTCCCATTTTCGCATTAATTCTTAGTTGTTGCCAACTATGAAAACACAACTTTTGTTATTATGTACTCAATTGTTTGATTGCTTTGATTGAGAAATGCGAATTTAGTATTATACTCAATATCAGCAAGTATACTAGAATGTCTGTCAGGTACTGATTTTTAAATGCCAGATATGAGTTTTTTACATCAAAACTTCGATTTTCCGACTGAAGTTAAAACATGGCAAAAGCAATTACAAGGAACGTTAGAGAAATTGAAACAAAAATACCCATCGGGTGATATCTCGAAAATGAATTTAACAGACAAAAATTATACTTTTGTTCAAGTATTGACGAAATAATTCCCGCCCCCTTTTTGTGTGTGTGTGTGTTTAAAGGTAACTTAATCAATGAAGAGTTTCACTTCAGAAGCCTCCGAATTTAACAGATACTTTATTTTCATTCGTAAAGTGCCCACCAGCGACCCAGCGATAATGCCGCTGAACGCTGGTAGTTTGACCTGGCTTCCTTTTCAGGCGAACGGGACTGGCTATATGGGCGTTTTCGTAGTTTTCCTAATGTGTAGCGTAGATAGGAACTATTTCTTATAAAACGTCCTCCACAAAGGCATCCCTTCTCTTATACATATAGACCATTATAATCAAATAAACTTAAAATTAATTCGTAAGTTGTTGATCTGATAATTTAGTAATAACACATGTTATAAGAAAAATTATTCTTCTTTGGTTTTAAGAGTACATAAGTATTTTTAGCGATCTACTAATTATGCAGAGATCCTTGGTTTATCGAAGACAGGTTATAGGCTACGGAGGACGGGGTTACAGGCTACGGAACTTAGTGTCTAACATAGATAACAGGCATATGTCCCACGCCCTCCACTATCTAGCGGCAACAACTCCCTGAAGCCCCAAGAGGCTACGTCGGGAGTTCATTGAGACATGAAAAAGGCTGTACGTATCCAGACAAGGGCGTTCGTGTTTTGTTTTACAAAACACGAGAGACGAGAGACTTAACAGATATTGCAATGAAACAAAAATGTTGCAAAATCAGAATATTTAAAAAAATTGTGTGGTGGGCTGCTACTAGGAAGCTGGCCAGGGTTTAGCATGGCTGGCGCACATCTTGGCCCATGGAGGTTAATCTGTCGATGGTTAATCTGTCGATTTGTGTTATTGCTGGCTTAGTGCTGATAACGTAGCGTTGGAAGACCTCAGTTATTGTTGTGGAATGCTTAATATGAGTTAAGGTTGTCATTGGGAAGTGGAAGATCTAATGATCGGGTGCTCCTGCTCGGCTGCAGATGCAGGTGTCCCTGTTGTAGATGTGTGTCTGAAGTAATATGAAGGGAAAGGACAGTGTTTAGTGATATATCTTGTGAGTTGTGGTGTTGCAATGAAACGAGCCATTGACACTTTTGGAAAGAAGATATAGGTGCGGCGACTTGTGTTCACTTGTGTTCCATTCATTCTGCCATTCTCTGAGGACTGCTTGATGCAATATTGATTTTAGATGAGACGGCGAAGCTGGGTTGTTCTTTGGATGGGTATCAATTCCATTGGCAGCTTCCTTTGCCAGGACGTCAGCAGCCTCGTTGCCCTCTGTGCCCTCGTGCGCCTTGATCCACGTTAGTTGAATGCTGTTGTATCTGCTGTGGTAAAGTTGACTTTGTATGTCCGTAATTACTGGTGATATGTGACAGTGATTCAGGATCGCATGGAGATATGATTGGCTGTCGGAACAGATGTAAATGGGATGCTGTGTGATTCTTGCAGCTTGTTTTAGTGCTTTGTGGATGGCTAGTGCTTCGGCTTGGAAGACACTATTACGCTGGTGGAGTTGGCCTTTCAGCTGGAAATTTGTTGGTTGTAGTGATACAGTATATATGCGCTGCCGACACCGTTTTCTGTTTTGGACCCATCTGTGTAATATGTGTAGGTATTTTCGGGGATCATGAGAGGTTGGCTGGTGGAGACAGTGATGTGTATGCCGATTCCTTTGGGACTAGGATGTAAGTGAGGAGCTGTGCTGGGGCGTTCATACGTCGAAAGGCTGTGGCATCCTTGAAGAGTTGCAGAATTCTTGTAAGTGTGCTCCGCTCGTAGGTGTAAAGGCGGAATGCCTGCCAAGACAATAGCAGCATTTTTGGCTGTAGTGTGATAGCCCTTGCACATCATAAGGGCGAAGGGACGTTGTATGATCTGAAGATGCGTTTGTTTGCGTCCTTGCATGGGTTTGGATCAGATGGCTGCAGCGTAAAGGACGCTGCGTTCAACTACTGTTTGATAAAAGATTTTGGTAATGTACGGGTTTTGTCCCCAGTTGGTGGATTGAAACTGCCTTGATCTGAGAGCTAGTGCATTTTTTGCTGCGTAGATGCTGAAGATGGAGGATCCAAGTTAAGCCACGGTCTCAGATGACGCCGACATATTTGAGGGTGTCATTGAATTTGAAATTACAGCCTTGGAGTCTGAATCGGGCCGGCGAGGTGGGTTGGTGCCGGGCTTTGTTACTAGTAGGTCTGTAGACTTTTTCTGCAAAGGTGGTGAGTTTGCTGGTTTGGCAAAGAGAACTGAATTGATGACAGATCACTGTGTCTCTTTGTTCAATTTCATGTCTCGTTCTCTCTTGAACCAGGAATGCAACGTCGTCGGCGTATGCGATCAGTTGGATTTGTTGTGGCCAGTTAGCTGCTAAGATGCTGTTGAAGATAAGGTTCCACAGAACAGGCCCAGCGCACGAGCTTTGATGGCAACCTCTCTCTTGCACCTTTACTGGGGTGCCGCTGTTATGTGGAACGGTGAGAAATCTATCTTAAAGATAGCTGCAAAAAGTAAGGTAAATATCGTAGATATTGTATATAAAGTAAGGAATTATCGAAGACAGGAAGCATGATAAATTAACTGCGCCTTTGCCAGGATTTTAAGTTGTTTGAGTTCAAAGTTTAGTTCGGGAGCCGATGAGGGCTGGACAAACTTCATATTAGTAACAGCTGCATGATAGATTGAAGAGTTGCAAATAGATATTTATATCACTGTAAAAATAGTAAAGTACACTCATGTCCATAAATTAAGGTTAATTCGGAGTCTAGAATAATTAATGTCTAGACTGTAACCAGAGCACGTATGAAAAATATCTGAGGGGAACAACACATGCCTTCCTTGTACAGTCTATTAAATTATATACATTTTTTGCTGTACTTCATTTAAACTTATTTCCTTGAATTTTATTAGAAATATATTTGTCATTCAATCGATTCAGTTCTTACTTTGTGGCAAGGTAAAAATGCATCAAAACTTAAAACATCTTCATTAAAAATCGTAAAATACAGAAAAATATACAGCGCCAAATATAAAGCGCCAGTTGAAACCAGTTAAAATTTTTTGCAATTAAAGTTAGGGTTTTTCCTCAAAAACAAGCAATTCGACCAGCAGGCAGGAAGACAAAATTTTCAGTGCACAAAATTGAAATTTAACTTTTGCTAACATTGGGCAAAAAGACACTGAAGTTGGTGTAGCAACTGCCTTAATTCTCTATTCTAATAAGAGTTTCAAATTCAAACCTTGTTAGTCTTAACGCTATTTAACTTTCAAATTGTTGGTAATTCTACAAGTATTGCATGCAGAATAACTAAAGCCATAAAAATCTTAAACCAAACGTATATATATAATATATCTGTAATACACTCATGTCCATAAATTAAGGATAATTCGGAGTCACGCGAAAATCGAACTCTATAATAAATATCTCACCTGTAAAATCACTACACACATCTTCAAGAATCATATGCAAATTTCAGGAAGTAACTAGATGTCACCGATGGTACGTCATAATGACGAGAGTGTAAGAGAGTGATATATAAGGAATACAGGCAAAGAAGTAAAATTGTTCGCAGGCGCTTTATAAGCATTTCAGTGCAATAATCGAATAGTTATGACACAAAGGACGCATTATTTGGATGATTTTTTACGTGGAAGAATTATCGGCAGTCTGGAATGTGAGCGTACCCAACTGGAAGTATCAGACGAACTTGGAATTACCCAGAGTGTCATCTCCAGGCTTTGGCAACGATTCCAAGATGATGGTAAAGTGAGTAAACGTTACAGCACAGGTCGCCCCAGAGTTACAACGCCGAATGAGGATCGGTATTTGGCAGTTACTGCCAAAAGAAACAGGCGGAGCACAGCCTCAGACCAGTCTCGTCAGCTCTCTTCAGCCACTGGTACGACAATTTCAAGGCAGACCGTGCAGACGCTTAGGACAGATTGGTCTATATGCTCGTAGACCTGTCAGATGCGTTCCACTTACTGCAACTCACTGTCTCCTGCGGTTAGCCAGGAGTAGAGAGCATGCATTGTGGACACCGCAACAGTGGGCTTGTGTGATATTTTCCGACGGGTCCAGGTTTAGCTTGCAGTCTGATTCTCGCCGGACTTTCATATGAAGAGCTCCAGGTACCCGTTACCACCAAGAAAATATCACTGAACGACACTGTTACGGTGGTGCTGGAGTGCTCGTTTGGGTTGGAATTATTCTGGGTTCCAGAACTGACCTGCATGTTCAAATTGGAACCATGACAAGCCAAATCTATCGGAACGTCATTCTGGAACAACATGTACGTTTGTTTTGGGGCGCCATGGGCGCACAATTTGTGTTTGTGGATGACATCGCCCGTCCTCACCGTGCGAACATCGTAAGCGAATGCCTTCAATCGGAGGATATCACCCGTATGAACTGGCCAGCATTCTCACCGGACTTGAATCCAGTAGAGCACGTGTGGGACATGCTTCGCCGACGAGTTGCTGCCCGTCAACCTCCTCCTACATGTCTACCGGAACTTCGGAGAGCATTGATTTTTGAATGGTGTAATATCCCCCAAGATCAGGTCGATAATTTGATACTCAGTATGCCTAGGCGTTGTACGGACTGTATTGCATCGTCTGGGAGACATACAATGTATTAACAATCATACCAACCATGTAATATTGGTTTTTTGTAAATAGGTTTTTTTTTTGTAATTTGCTCCAGGGAGGAAAAATCGCTAATTTTTTTAATAATATCAAACATATAGCATCTTTTTTTGCTCTTTACCTTTTGTTTAATAAATAAGCTTTACAAATAAGTCAAATTTGTTTTACTTCTAGCTCTTCCTTTTCCTGATTTTGCATTATCCTTAATTTATGGACATGAGTGTAGTATTTCGATAGACAAAAATATTTTAATTAACTTACCAATTATGTTGCATTAATTAATGTGATTACTTTGCATTAAAAAATAAATAATTATTCGATAGAAAAAACATTGTGAGTAATTCGATAGACAAAAGCATTCCAAGTAACTAAACAATGATGTTGCATTAATTAATGTGATTACTTTGCTTAAAGAATAAATAATTATTTTTCTTTTGCTCTGTATTTAGAAAAGTATGCTGGTATGAAATATAGATTTTAAACTTTTGAATGACGAATTGAACAAGCTTTTGTCAGGTAGAAAACGAAGTATTTTCTCTTGATGTCTGCGTAAACGGGAGGAAAAAGGAAACATAGCAGTCTTCATAGCGCAGTGATTTGCAAACTTTTTCAGGCTGAAACGTTTTGAAACTTTTCTCATTTTTAAAAAATTTAGGCAATTTTTCTCTGCTCTAAACCAGTGAGATGGGAAAAAACACGCTTTGGGGAAAAGGCAGTATGAACTTAGTAAAAATTAAAAAAGGAAATAGCTCAGGTTTTCCTACACAACTAACATTTACGACCAACATACTGTAAAGGCCTTATTTTATTCTAACCAATATTTTTAATTTCAGAAAC
>KK112341.1:951385-987532 GCA_000611955.2 Stegodyphus mimosarum
TTTCAATTTTCTGTCAGAATGTAAATTTACTGACGTATATTCAAATTTAAGTGAGTTCGAAAACAGTATTTAAGCAGAGGTTTTAAGAGTTAGTAGTAGGAGGGTCAGTTCTGAGTTTATGTAGCGTGTTTGAAGTATCGATAGCTCTGTAAATGAAGAGTTGTGATAGCCACTTTCCTTAGTTTATATTGATATTTCTAGGTTCGGCTTTGCTGTGTGCAGCCGATTTAGCGGTAGATAAAGAAGGAGCCAGTCGTGTAGCCGATCTTAATTTATTGTGATTGTACATCTTATTTTTCGGTTTAAGTTACTTAGCCACAAGTAGTGGTTAAATTGTGAGCACCGAGTGAGTGCGTTTGTTCAGTTTAGTTAAAATAAAAAGATTATTATAACCTTCTTCTGCAGTTATCTGTTCTTTCAAGACCTATCAAGAATTCATTACTTTCCACTAGTCTTTCAATAGGGTCTTATCAGTTGATGATCCTGAAACACACTGGAAGACGAATGTACAAAATAACCATAAATCATTTTATGAATTCTCTACATCTAAACTGGGATTACAGGAGAAAACATCGAGGATAAACACGTCACGGAGAAAACAGCGTAAGGGGAAAACATCGTCTTACGAAACCTGGAGGGAGAAAAGAAAGCAAGAAGAAATAAAAAGACGCAAAAATTTTTCAGTTTTAAAACATCCTTGTACAAAATAGCAGGGTAAAAAGTAAAACGCCTAAAAATCATCGCATGATAAGAGTACCGCAGACTTGCGTTTTCTGAGTATTAAAGTTTTAAATATATGTTCTCTCATAGCTATTTATAAGCACTAGAAAAAGCGGGAAACATTTTTATCCCTGTATTTCATATTTTTGGATTACTTAGAAGCAAGAAAGAAATTTAAGCATTCAAAATCTGGAAATTAGTAGACATTAATGCTACGTATACAGTTAATAAAATTTTTAATTTATGCTGCTGATTATTAAAAGTCATTATTTAATTAACTTCTTTTATGTAAACATATTAGTAGATTTTCGTGGAAAAATATGGCATAAAAAGATAAGAAAGAGGAATATGCCAAAGTTTAAAATTTCATTAACTGCTATACGCAGAATTAATTTCTATTAATTACCTATGCTAAAGTTTTCTTCTTGTTCTTTTAATAAACTTTATTACTCGATACAAAAAGAGGAAGTATAGAGCTTAACAATTTTCTAGTCGAAAAAATATATCTGCGATGTTACCATGAGGCGATAATTTGTAGATGCTTTGGTTTTTACCATGGTATCTTGCACGACAATGTTTTAAAACTATGAAGGTTCTGCACCGTTTTATTTTCTATTATGATCTTTTAAAACTGCGATGATTTGTTGGACGAGTTTACTCCTTGAGTTGTTTTCTCCGCGATATTTTCGGCGGGCATCTATGCAAATTCAATCAAATACGTTTTATATCTTCTGATGCAAGTTACGTATAAACCTATTCATACTGTCATTCTATAAAATGTAAGGTGCATCCTCAGTGAAGCAAATTACTAAACGCTTTCTTGAACATTTACTTTACATTTTCATTTTACCATAAACTTCCCATAGTTGACAAAATTTGTAGAATGCTAGCTTAAATACGTCATTGAATTAACAAAAAATAGGCCTCTATTGAAAATCTTATAGACAAACAAGAGCATAAAAAGAACACGGTTTCATAAATGAAATAATTTTCGATGCTTCAAAAACTAATGCTTAAGACGCTACTACAGTAAAAAAAAACTTTTGGATCTGACATGCATGAGAAATGTTCATCCTGTAATTTTTACGTAAAGAGTGATTTCATTCAAGCTCTGAAACGTGACGTTTTGTAAAGGAAAGCTGAATGAACAGGCTACTTTTAGATCGCATTAAGTAGGTGATAATGGCGAAAAGTCTGAGTATTTGATTTCAAGAAGTACCTTGCGGCGGTATTAAAGGGTTTTTATTATGACCCTGAGTTAATGCGTCTTTTTAAAGCTCACCGTGTTGACCTGTTGAACATTATTGGCTTTCAAGCAAGTTTCTTTTAGTCTCACATTCTTTATTAGGTGCATCATTTTTAATGCAGCTTTGCATAAAATTATATGACATTTTTTGTTTGCTAATTTTATTTATCGGTTCTTTTATGTGAGAATGTGAGAATAAGGGGCGAGGCCCCAGCCCTCCTAGCCAGCAGAGCTGGCCATATGGCTTAACAGAGACCGGCCCGCCTAACCAACAAAAGTGCAAAACTAAAAAAAACCAAACAAACAAGTATGATGGTTGCAAGCTGCCCAGAAAAACACAAAAACGAACAAAAGAAAAATTTAAAAATAACTGGTTAGTAAACTAAGGAAAAGACAACACGATAAAACATATAACATGGAAGCTGTGGTTCGCCGTATATTCATATTTCATGTCCTGTACATCTTCCAAACTCCAAGAGCTCTTGATTTAAAAATAGTTCTTCAGTTCTTAATTCCAATACATTCTTTATTTTTATTAACTACCATCATAATTTCTTTAGATATTTTATTCATGGTTCTCTGTTTATTATGGAAATCTAGAATATTAATCCTTCCATATTTAGCCCTTACACCCTCCGTCAGGACACATTCTTCTACAAAATGTTGTGCATCACCACGTCTGCTGCAGGCCATGCATAAATCTCTACCCTGGAGGTTAAATCTCTTGAGATAGGCAGAGAATCTTCCGTGATTTGTGATAATCTGATTAGTATAACTGTTATTCATAAGATTCATTTTTCTCTCAATTTTTAATATTTTAAAATAATTTCAGTATCTTTCGGAAGACTCCTATTGCCTTTTCCATGTATTCCATATATCTTCTTTCATACATCTCAATATGACTTTCCTTGAGTCCAATACATTCTCTATTAAATGACTATACCCCAGGGCGGCTTCTTTTGCCAGCAGATTCGCTCTCTCATTACCTTCGATACCAGCATGAGCTCTCACCCAATGTAATTTTATAATGTGCTGCTTTATAATTTCAAAATATATACCCTTAATCTCTTCAATGAGAGCATTCTTAGGCTCAGAACTGTGGAGGCTTTGTAACACCGATAATGCATCTGAATATAAATTTATCCACTGTCCTCTTGTTAAAGTATCTTTAACCCATAATAGTGCCTGTCTAATTGCAGTAGCCTCGGCTTGCTACACAGAATTATTTTCAGTTAATTTAACTTTCAAATTATGAAATGCTTCGGTTCTTTTATTTATAGGAAAACGTAATATTTTGCATTGCATCGTTATAACGTAACAAGGAATTATTGCGAGGTTATAAGGAATTATTCTTTCCTTGTGCGAGTTCTCGCAGTGTGAGTTGTAGCACGTTCGCTAAGTAACAGGAAGGAGTCGTGGTTTTAATCTCCACGAGAGAATAACTAGTTTATCGTGATCCCTACAAAGTCACACCTCAATTACTTTAATTCTAAACACTGGGTAACCTCCGTAGACTGTAAAAAGAATTCACATCTCCTCTATAATTTAGAATTGCGTAACACAAAGTGTAAAAGAAGAATAACAACAAACGTAAATAAACAGCTATAACATTTATTTGTATATTTTGACTGAAATTACGAAAACTAAAGTGTTTAACAAAACTTAACTCCTACTTTTTGTGATCAAAGTGTTAGTAAATTAGTTGAAAATATTGATTTGAATTATGTTTTGAATTGCTGACGCAATAACACAGAATAAAGAGATAATTTCAATCTGATTGTGGCCGTGGTTGTATTGCATGAAGCAAACCAAAGAAGAGAATATTAAGTTCTGATTCTAGTGTGCCTTACTAATCTAAAATTGGATAAAAGATAAATGTTGACTTACCTACGTATATTACCAAAAAAGCGTAATATCTTCACCTCCGAGACATGCATTTATTCAGAACATTAATATTGTAGTAGAAATTTAGATCTGGTCACAAGATACCCAGATAACACCAGTCGCATAATGACATTCTCGAGTTCGTCGTAGAAGAAAAGGGCATCCAAGGAAATGAAATCTTGGAACATCACTAATTAAATTTCGACGTCATGCTTGCAGAATACTATAGGACTTGAAAAATGTCCACCTATTTTTTACAAAAATGCTCCGTTTGGTCGACCTCGTGTTTCGAAGCAAAATGGATTAATGAATTTGCCATTGGATTCAATCCTGAATTTACGAATTCTTCTTCATCCTGGCAGTGTGTGCGATGAGGAAAAATATCTTGATGGACGAATGTCAAAGACAGTCATAGGTATGAAAATAAATAATTATATGAAGAAGTACGAGGCCTTGTTAATGGGTTTATTTTTTTTAAATTACGGAAAGCACTCGAGAGCGCTCTACTTAAAGGAGGGATAATTCGTGGAGGACTTTCCAATGGAAATTGGATTCGTATACACGTTACACCCGGAAAAACGAAAATGTCCATGCAGCCAGGAGGGAGCGCGAACTTCAAAGGGGTCAATTTATAGTCTTTTTAACCAACTTCCGTTGCCACAGTCGAAACGGAATTCGGTGTGAAAAATGTGAGGGCTTGCCTTACACTAAGAATACAAGTAA
Organism: Stegodyphus mimosarum; assembly: GCA_000611955.2. NCBI lineage: Eukaryota > Metazoa > Arthropoda > Arachnida > Araneae > Eresidae > Stegodyphus > Stegodyphus mimosarum. The sequence continues at coordinate 955,959 of KK112341.1, forward strand.
CAGTTCAATTATTTAGAAAGCAAATATTAAATTGAAAACAAAGAACTTATTCTGTGCTAAAGAGTTTTCTAGCGCAACTACAAATAACGGTTAAGCTCACAAATAATGAGTAAAGCACTGAGACAGGCAGAAACTGAGAGTTATGTGGCTCCTAATCAAAGATGCCAACACTCTGTCATTTAACTTATGTTCTTGCAGGTTACTTAAACTCACTTAATTTGCATTTCTGCTGGAGATGACAGAAAATAGAAGTTAAAGAAAAATTTATCATAAGAAAATAACGCTTTGATTAAAATAAATCTTGCACAATTTTTGTTTTTACAGTTTAATCATACATATTTTAAAATAAAGCTTAATATGGTTAATAAATGGATGGTAATAATAAAAAGTGAATTTTTCTTTCTTTTTTAAAAATTTCGAAAGTCTATATTTTTTCATCTTCTTTATAGGAAAATTATTAAATCGAAAATATGGTCATTAAAATTACAACTTGACGAACTAGCTTCCACGTAACAGAATTCCTACCAGTTGTAGAGTGATTAAGGCTGCTGAATAGCGTAATTTTACCTAGAATGGTATATCAGTAAAAGAGCTTTCTGCATGGCCACTTTCGCGATTTACGCCATGCGTAAAAATTATGTAATCTACCAACGTATACCGCCTACTGGTGAGCATTAGAATGATCTAGCGAGGCCTTGCTGGTCCGAGAGGCAGTAATGAGACAATCAAGAAGCAATTGCCAATAAAAACACGTTCGGAAAATTTGGTTGCCAAAACTTCTTTGAAACACACTTAAAATTTAGTTTATATATACATAGCAGTTACGCAAAACAGTAATACCGCTCGACTCTTCACATTTGTTGAGAAATCAATAATATGTGTATATTTTTTAGTTCCAAAAAGATATACAAAATGTAAATTAACGAACTATGTTCTAAAACTCCAACTTGATAGCAAGTTTTAACTCCAATTTGATAACAAATGCTAAGTTTTGATAACAAGTTTCAAGTTTTAAAAAACTGATAACAAGCTTCTTATTTCAGAGACATTTCCAATGTAAATGCCACCTAGTTAGCCTTGAAAAATTCTCCATGAAAGCAAGCTTCTTTTTAGGAGGCAGTTCTTTTGTATTTTGTCGTGATCCAAAAATCTAATCCAATTTAATTGCAGTGACACCCACACCGCGCAAGCAGTCTGTTCTTTTACTTAATTTACATCACTACGCTTGCTGCGAAAGGAACATGTGTATAATTTATTAGGTTTACTATTATGAATGCTTTGATAAGCATTTAATATTACCAGTCTGTACAAATTTCATAAAAAATTGAATAGTAATTCAATGCAAAGCATCTCATCCATGTTTACAAGACACATTTAAAAAACAAATAATGTATCATTTTTTAAAAGATAGAAACAGAGATAAATTCCCTTTCGTAGAGATGTTGATGCTCATTGTGTACTTACTTGATTGATCAAAGAAACAATCTTTAACGCAACTGCGTTAACAAATGTGCAGTGCCGTTATTGATGTCATTTTAGTTTGCAAAGGTTTTTTGGTTAAAAGATAATTTTTAGAAACATTTGTTTTAAAGCTTTAAGAGCATAACACCAAAATGATAATAATAATAATAAATATAAATAATTTAAACTAACTAATAATTAATTAATCATGATTTCTGTTTTTGCTACAGATAAAAATTTGTATTATAAGATTCTAAATTGCTTTGTGTGGAATAATTTTCTAGTGCCCATTTGTTTCCTCTGGCCTTATGACATTGGTACTTGGACGAAATTTTTTTAATCAATCAACACATAATTCATTCTTTTTACTTATGAACATATCCTTAATTTTTCAATATTAATTTGCAAGATTCTATTTCTGCATCAATCGCATCAACAAATTTTTCTCCTCTATACGCAAATTTTACTACTACAACAGATTACTCAATTCTAATATCATGGATACGTTCGGATGTTTTTCTGCACTATAGTCCCTTATACTTCTGACGAAAGTAAATCTTACAAATTCTTTCTGAATTTGTTCTAACGTAAAATAAAATCTCAACGGTTAGAAGGCGTCAGCGTTTTGCAAAAACTTTATCTTGATTTGAAAACATTTTTGTTTATTTTTGTTTACAAAAAATATAAAAAAACTGGTAATAAACGTTCTAAATCATTCAAAATTAGGTGGAATTCCCTTGTCTGCGTAAATCTAAGGTTGAAATCTGAAGATCGTAATGTCTGTTTCATGTCTCTAAACTCAGCCGTTTCGTGTCTTTTGGCAAGTTACCGTTCCAGAAAGCTCCTAAAATTTTCCAACTCGTAAACTCTAAATAATCATACATATTTAAATTAAACTATTCAAATTTATTAAAAATTTCAAATTTGACTATAAAATGAGTAAGCTAGATTTGCAACTGTGCTCTTTCAAACACCGAAGAATATCATGATTTAATGACGTTTGATATAAAATGGAACTTTTTAAATGAAAGCCAAGAATACTATACATTTTCTTCAAAACCAAAATTTTTTGTTCAAAAGGTACTGCTTTTGCTTCAGTACCAAGCACGCCGCTAAACTGATGCTTCATTTGGCATTCCTAATTCTGCCCTTTGGAATGAGTTCGATGATTTCAGTCATCATATAAGGTATTTTCTCCCTCCTTTCTGCATGCCTTCGCGATGTAACGGTAGGAAACCCTGCGCGTATTCGAGAGGTCCAGGTTCGAATCCCGGTGAGGACATTTTCACATTTTAGGCTCCTTTTTTCACATCTCTTGCTTTGAAAAAGCCTAATGACTCTGAAGTGGCGCCCTAACTAAAAGGTGGTCGATGATGATTCTTCACCAACGGGATTTGGCGGTTGGGTCCTTTAGTCGCCAGTTGCCCTTTGAAAGGGGAGAGTATATACGGTATTTTGTCTCTTCTTTCTGCATGTCTTCGTGGTGTAAAGGTAACACACTGCGGATATTCGAGAGGTCCAGGTTCGAGTCCCAACGAAAACATTGTACATTTTTTATATATCCTGCTTTAAAAAATACAGTGGCGCCGAACTAAAATGTGGTGGATAATGATTCTCCACCACCGGGATTTGTCGATTGGGTCCCCTAATCTCCAGTCACCCTCTTAAAGGTCTCCCTTTAATTTCTCTCTGCTTTCTGCATGCCTTCGTGGTGTAACGGTAGAACAATCGAAACGTATTCGAGAGGTTTAGGTTCGAGTCCCGACGAGGGCATTGCTCCTTTTTTCATGTCTTTTTCAAAAATCCTAATGCCTCTACAATCATAGCCCGTATGGCTTCATTGTCAATATATGTGTCATCGCAACTTGTATGGTTTCAGTGCCAATCTCTTTTACGAGCGTTTTCATTTTAGGAGGCACACAAAGTTCATAAAATTAAATCTCGTACATAAGATGAGTGTGGAATGGCAAATGTTACTGTCAAGCATTCTTAAACCATAAGAATTTTCTGACGTGTAAAAATGTCTTGAAAAATGAAAAGATCTCAGTTAAACGATAGAAGGGAATATTAGTTTCCTAGATCTTAATTACGTATTCTTCTTCGATCAATTATTGCTTCACAGTGACAGCTTCCCCTGCTAAAAAGAGGTTGTAATAAGTTACGTTATTACCTTATTTAAACAAAATTTTAATAATAAAATGAAAGTTTTCTTCGTACGCTATTCTAGGAAAAACATTCCTTTGTTTTAGGAGATTCGGGATATTTCAATGGCTTATTTCTTTTTCGAATAGTACCTGAAATATCAGCACGTGATAAAAATATAAGAATTTGTATCCCTTTTTCATTGGTTTGACGGAAACAACTTTATTTTTCAAAGATTGCTTAGTCTTTGTCCTTTTATAGTAGCTAAAAATTTGTATTTATTTCCCACTAGGTTTTTGGTCATAATGACAAGAAGTAAAGCATTCGATGTGACATATTCTTCAAGAAGAATTTAGCATGAACGCGTTTGTTCGGCTGTAGAAAATGCGGTAACTATTTCAATTTTTTGTAGGAAGTCGCATCTTCGGATCGCCTGATAATGAATAAAATGTAATAAAAATATGAGCTGCACAAATAGATGTTATAGCAGTCCCATATACAAAATTTCAAAGTTCTACGACTAATCGTTTTTGAGTTATGCGAGATACACACATACGCACATGCGTCGAGGGGAAGAAAGTCCCTTTTGAATCCATTGTAAATCTATTTTATAATCCGTTTTCAAAAAAATGGATTCCTTTATTCTGTCTGTACGTACAGACGCGACGAAAAACAAATTCGTCCAAATCGTTTCGGGAAGGGCCCAAATGGATACTTCCTTTGAAATATGATACCCGAAATGTTTCGCAATTACAGTACTTCCTTTACTTCGTTCAAAGAAGTAAAAAGACACAAGAGCAGTTAGAGAATTGTATTTCCGTTATAGGCAATAAATTACAGACAGAAATATTAGAAGCAGAGTTTGTTTCAGACATACCTAATGTAGGATGCTGTAGTAAATGACTTTAACAACCCCGCAAGCCTTAATGAAACTTATCAAAAAGCATAAAATATAAAACGAATTTACTGATTTCATATATCTTTATTGTATTAACGAATAATATATTGCTATAATTTTAAGAATAAAGAAAAGTTTCTATGTCGCATTATCTGGCAACAGCTTACAGTTTTGTTGTTTCGCAAAGTGAAAATATTCTCACTTGTTTGAGATGCTCGAAAGAGATGAAATTATACTAATTTCAAACTTTATTATGGAATTATGATTTCTGTGTAAGTTATCGTTTCCGAAGATAGTTTTGTCAGGACTGAGTGTTCGGTGCATATTCTTGGGAAACATCTTCGTGAACTCCTTAAATCCTGATCTGGAACAGGGAGCTGAATGCAGCTATGTTCTGGTTGTAGATACTGTGCTTAAGTTGTAGAATAACTGCACTTGAAAGGGATGTAAAATCCTCTTTTATTAAATCAATATTATTTACAAATCACTTCCCAACTCGGGAGGGATACAGAAAGTAAAAGACCACACTTGGGTCTAAATGAACAATCAGATAAATTTAAACTAAAGCTAAATAGAAATTAAATTAATCTTTGCTCACAGAGCTCTACGCGGAGTTGGCCTCTAACTAAATGGTGCGTAGCAAGATTTACTAATACTAGCGCACTTGGATTTATTTCAATAAGCAATCACGTAGCAAGCACTATGTCTTAGAATTTAGCTGCTAGCTGGTCAGGCGAACGTCGAACAGAATGACCGTGATCTGAGACTAAAAGCTCTCTCACACTGAGAGGTTTCTACCTCTGGTTTAAATATAACTTGGCTCTACTTCAAAATCAGCATAAGCTGAAAACGCGCGCTTCTTCTGACGGGAAGTTGAAACTGAGAAGAGATAGAAAGATTTAAATTAAAATAAAACTTTGTTAGTTTAACTAAAACCTTACAGTTTGTCCCCAAAAACGAGAATTTTCCCAGATTCTTTCTCTCCCAGTACAGTTTCACTTTCCCGAAATATAATAGAATTCTTTGGGTACAAAAACTTATAATGGCAAGGACTAAATTCTCGTAAGTCGTGACGTGTTTACTAAAGCAAAATGAATCTGATTCTTTTCAAAAGATTTTCCACTTCGTTTTCCGCCAATAGATTTCCTTTTAAGTATACAATTTTGCTTGATCATGATTAAATTTTCCTCACGGGATCTGCTTTCATTCTCCAAAGCTTCAGTTCTGCTGATCTTAACTAAATTATTGTGCTTTAACCATATGAAACTTAATGATATCAAGAAGATAACAATCGATAGATAATTTATTAAAGAACTACACGAATTAATTTATTCATAGTTTATGTTCAGGTACCATCGATTTTAATCAATATCGATATACGATAGTTCATATGTTATTGAATATTTAATTTATTTTATCAAACATCGACCGAAGTATAGAATAAAATTAGCTTTTAATTTACTCTAACGTTTAATTTAAAACGAAAATAAATTAGTTTATACAGAATGTAATCCTACACATGTCTTTAATAAATCAAATTACTCTGCTTCAGAAAGTTATTATCAGCTCCATATATTCAATAGAACGGAAAGAATCAATTAATGGAATTATCCTTATCTTTCCTGTGAACGTATTAAATGTAAGATGAAATATTCCTAAAAGCGAACATCGGATTAACTGAGATTATTTAATGCAATACTGCATTAAATAATCGCAGGTAATCTGATATCCTTGTACTTCAAAAGCAAGCTTCAAGCATTAAATTGTATACAAGTATGTTTTATTGCAAAAGGCCGTTTTTTCTGTGTGGTTTCATTTGTCCACGATCACAAATGCAATATTACGATTATAGCGAAATGAATACCGAAATAACTCATAATTATGCTCATGATGAGTTAATAATTAGCACGTTTTTCATCTTTAATCCCTGTGTTAGTCGCCTTGGACTAAAGAATGAGCTTTGTAAACACACAAATGTTATTAACGTTAAAAAATGAAATATTATTAAAGAGAAAAAATGCCTGCACCACAATACGGCTAAAAAACGTATCCTTCTTTTTATTTTCCTAACCTCTCCAAAAAACATAAACTAGGAATATTGTTGCCATTCACACAAGTTCAGTATCGAAAGAAAAGATGTTGCTAGTAATAAGATTATCGTATATTAATTATAACATAGAATTAGATACTGAGAAAGTAAATAAAGCAAAGAAAAGGAATGAAAATATTAGTAAGTGCAACACCTTAAGAAAGTCAAATGTTCACAAATTAAGTCAGTAATGTTTTCATGGAATATTATCATCTGTGGAAGTAAATCTACGCGGTTTAAAAGAAAACTCTTCAGAATCCAGATTATTTCTGAGACTTTAAATCTAAATTAATCATGTAATTTTTAATCTTAGTTCTTTAGATCTAAATAAAAATTTAAAAGTAGACAAAACTCATTTTGACGCGTTGAAATATGTGGGGTTATTACATGTAGTTTTGATTTTTAATCAATTTTATTTAATTTGCTTCTGTTCTTGTCATTTCTGCTATTACATTTAAATCCTCCCAGGAGATACAAATTTTAAAACAAGGTATTTCAGGTTTCGAAATTTTATAGTTTGATACAGCGAGTAATAATTCCTAAAACCTGGTTTTTTACTTCGAATAAGCCCAGATACTTCGTTCATGTTTAAACTGGCGTTTCGACACCAAACCTTATTGTTAGAAGAGGAGTGGTTACTTGCATATTTTATTTAATTGCATGAGTTAACAAAAATTATAATGCGTTATTAATTAAACATATAAATCGTTATAGCTACATAAAATAAAAAGCGCTATTTTACGCTCTAAAAATTAAACCGAAACTTCGGAATATCACATGCCAATTCTTCCTGTAAAAATTCCTTGAAAATGGAGTCAGAATATAGCTGAGAAGAAACATTAAGACCCTGGCCTTGGAAATCGGAGATCAGACTTATGCCAGAGCTAATTAGGCCACTACCAACAGATACGCTTAACTAAAATATCTTCATATGTCACCTGGCCTATAATTGAAGTGAAAATCTGCTAATTTTGCAAAAACAAACTTTACTACTTCAAACAACGATTAATAGTTCTAGGTCGCTTAAATAACTGTACAATCATGAAATCGCAGTCTTCTGTGTTACTTACTCGTATCAGATGATTGATGGTGACATCTGATGTCAGAATTTGCATACAATAGCTTCTCGGCATTTTAGGATGTAATTTTGCTCATCACTTTCATATCACTACTATTTAAAGATTGCTCAAAACAGTAGATACAGAAGGTTACAAAGACCAGATTTTCGACTCGCACTCGAACCTGGGACTTTCTTTTCGCGAAGATACAGTCTGTTTCTATTCATTTTTCCAATTTTGAAGCATTTACTCACATCTGGCCCCAGAAGTTTAAAATGGTCGAGAAGAACACGCCTATCGTTAGCCAAGAACTTGGACACTTTGCAAGTAACAGTAAAACATGCCCAGCCTAGTCCACTTTTGATGAAGAAAACCCGAAAGATGGTATCAAAGAGTCTCTTTTACTGCTGTAAGCCTTTGAAAAGGACATGTGGTTCTACGATATTTTAAGTTCCCGCTTGCCGTCAAGACACTTTTCATTTATAAACGTCCATGCCTTCTCCAAGATTCCACCTCAAGCCCAATGATATTGTAGCGAAAATTGCTCCTTTCGCCTGAGCTCCTCACAGCTTAGTGGATAAGACGCAGGACTCGAGAGACGAATGTCGCAGGTTCGAAACCTATCAAAGGCAAGACGCCTCATAATCGATTTTTATGTAAATTTCCTTCTTATTAACCTGTTTTCTTTATGTTCCAGAACATTCCGAGTCTGAAATGTTCCATTATGCTAATCAGCTGTAGTATATAAGTAGTTATTCATTCAGTTCGAATTAATAAAGTCTTGAGTTTAGACTTGAGTACTTGCCTGTTCATTTGTACGATCCCTTCTTGGCGAACGTCATTTTTTACCTTGCCGGAACCGCTCGACAGTGGTTCGATAATAATGAAGACACATTTACTAGTTGGACTGTTTTCAGGAATGCTCTTAAGAACGCATTTTCCCGTACAGCTGACGTGAAGCGCCAAGCTGAGCGATTACTACTCACACGTGCGCAGCAAATCGATGAGACGTCTGAAGCTTACATTCAAGATGTTCTTTCTCTCTGCCGAAAAGCAAACCCGTCCATGTCTGAAGACGAGAAAGTGGCCCATCTCATGAAAGGCATTGCTGAGGATTTGTACCAGGTCCTGTCGTCCCAGGACTATGACAGTGTCGATGCCTTCGTGAAACGCTGCCGTCACATAGAAAGCCTTAGACGAAGACGTATCGCCCGACCACGATTTCAGAGGCTACCTAATGTCTCCGCAGTGTCGGCCGATGCGGACGCCGGTGAATTGGAGTCTCTAGTTAACAAAATCGTTAGGCAAGAGCTTCAGAAATTCCTGCCACAAGTTCAGGGCTACACGAAAATAGAACCTGTAGCATCGAATGACATAGCATCTATGGTCCGGGAAGAGGTTATGGAGGCGTTGGCACCACTCACAGGAGCAGAGAGAAGCAAAAACACTATCCAATGTTCACTTCCAGTCAGGCCGCAGCCAAGACATGAAATTAGCCAGAGAACTACTCCACAACGTAGGACAGATCTGTGGAGGACTGACGATAATGTGCCTCTGTGTTTTCATTGCGGACGCCCAGGACACGTTCTGAGGTACTGTAGGGAGAGACGCCAGATATTTGAAAATGCAAGAGCTGCAAAGACATTCAACCCTCGACGGGACAGGGATACTGATTCTACATACGGTTTCGACGACTATTATGCACAGCCTACTTCTTCCCGAATAAGGAGCAGTTCACCTTATCCGCGACGCTCTCTCAACCGCAGACAATCGCAGTCGCCAGTACGCCGCTCCAGCCGTTCCCTACGCCGAACTAATGAGGAAAACTAGCTTAAGCGACCTGTGCAGGAGGTGAGGCCTTAGATGAAGAAAATCCTCCGACGTACACCACAGCCAAGTTGAAGAAGAATACCACTTTTATCACCGTGAACGGACAGTGTGTAAAAGCTCTTGTCGATTCGGGAGCCGATTATTCCGTCATATCCGAGGAGTTACGTCGACAGCTGAGTGCTCCTATGTTTACTGAAAATGGACCTATATTGAAAACTGCCTGCGCTAAACCTGTAGCCGCCTCGGGGCGCTGTGTATTGAAAGTTGATTTAAATGGGACTAAGAGGCCGTTTGAATTCCTTGTGTTTCCTGAATGTAGTCATCAAATAATACTTGGATGGAACTTTTTTCGTGCCACCGATGCCGTTATCGATTGTGGAAATCAAGAACTTCAGCTTGCAGAAATCCTTCCAGACAATGAATATTTAAATAAGTCGGAGTCTTCCTTGTTTGCCGCAACCGATTATTTAATTGAAGCAAACACCACAAGGCGAATATGTGCCTTGAGTTCAGAACTACAGGAAGCAGATGGAGCTATGATTGTTGGAAATAGATTTCTGATGTGCGAAAAAGAACTATCAATACCAGCTTCAATTGTCACTATAGAGGATGGTTGTGGTAAATTATGGGTAACTAATTGTTCTCGACGAACCCAACTGATACCGAAAGGGATGAATGTGGGCTGTTTAACGAGCATAAAAAACGACGCTATTTGCTCCCTAAGTGGTCAGATTCCAGAAGGTTCCAAGGGACATAGGTTCAAGAATACGTTATCTCAAGAAAACTTAAAAGAAATTTTCGATACTGATCTGACCAATGCTGAGAAAGACGATCTACTGAGTCTACTGGATGAATTTAGTGACGTTTTTGACTTTAACAGTATTGCGAGAAAATCCCGATGCAATGCGGTGAAGCACAGGATTGATACAGGTGACAGTGCACCAATCAAACAAAGGCCGTACCGTGTGTCAGCCGCTGAGAGGCGTGTGATTGCAGACGAAGTGCAACGAATGCTAAAAGAAGACGTGATACAACCGTCAGACAGCCCATGGTCATCTCCAGTCGTGCTTGTGAAGAAGAAAAATGGTGAATGGCGTTTTTGTGTCGATTACAGAAAATTAAACAAGGTAACCAAAAAGGACGTCTATCCGTTGCCTCGCGTCGATGATGCCTTGGACTGCCTAGCTGGTGCAAAAATTTTCTCTATGATGGATCTGAAGTCAGGATACTGGCAAATAGAGGTTGATGATAAAGACAGAGAAAAGACAGCTTTTGTGACTCCAGATGGTCTCTATGAATTTAAAGTCATGCCGTTCGGATTATGCAATGCTCCAGCCACGTTCGAACGGATGATGGATACGGTACTAAGAGGCCTCAAATGGAATATTTGCCTTTGCTACCTCGACGACATAATCCTGTACGCTCCTAATTTCAAAGAACACCAAAAGCGTTTGAGGGAAATACTGAAATGCATCCAAAGAGCAGGATTGACGCTAAATTCCAAGAAATGTTCATTCGGCAAAAAGAGGCTGACTATCCTGGGACACTTAGTCGATCAACATGGGATATATCCCGATCCACAAAAGGTAGAGGCTGTAGCAAAGTTCCCTGTTCCGCAGAATATCGCCGATGTCCGAAGTTTTCTGGGCTTGTGCTCCTACTACCGACGATTCATTAAAAATTTCGCGGATATCGCACAGCCCCTGCAGGACTTGTTGAAGAAAGATGCAAAATTTTCTTGGAACGAGTTACAGGTTGAATCTTTCGCAAAGCTCAAAAGATTGCTGACCAGTGGCACTGTTTTGGGACATTTTATTCCAGACGCAGAAACGAGGATACATTCTGACGCTAGCGGCTATGGCATCGGTGCAGTACTGGTTCAGATTCAGAAAGGCAAAGAAAAGCCAATAGCCTATGCATCCAGGTCCCTTACTGCAGCTGAAAGGAACTATTCTACGACCGAAAAAGAATGCCTTGCCGTCATCTGGGCAATCAGTAAATTCAGGCCATATCTCTACGGAAAACCCTTCACGGTAGTCACGGATCACCATTCTTTATGCTGGCTGGCCAATGTTAAGGATCCATCCGGAAGACTTGCAAGGTGGGTTCTCAGGCTGCAGGAATACGACATAAATATCGTCTATAAGAGCGGTCGCAAACACGCCGATGCAGACTCACTATCAAGGAAGCCCCTTATAGAACCAATAATTAAAAACAATGAAGACATTCCTTTCTTTGCAGCCATCGTAGATTACGGAAAAGAGCAGCAGAAGGACAAACAATTAAAATCCATTATTACAATTCTCAAGAGAGGTGACACATATCAAAATTATCAAATGAGAAATGGTATACTGTACAAAAGAAGCTATGATCCTATGGGGATAGCTTAGTAGTAGCAAAGCAACTTCTTAGTAGTACCAAAGCAAATTCGTAGTGAGGTTCTAAGAAGCCTTCATGATGCTCCAACCGCTGGACATCTCGGATTTGCCAAAACGTACGACTGAATAAGCAGGAAGTACTATTGGCCAGGACTATATGGGAGCACACGGCGGTATGTATCACACTGCCGAGAATGCCAAAGACGGAAATCGCCACCTCAGCTTCCACCGGGACAGCTTCATCCAGTAAAACCTCCCGACTCACCGTTTACCAAAATTGGGATAGATTTACTTGGACGCTTTCCTATTACTCGAAATGGGAACCGGTGGATAATAGTTTGCACAGATTATCTTACCAGATTTACAGTCACAAAGGCAATACCGACAGCTGAGGGCACTGAAATTGCCAAGTTTATAGTTGAAGAAATTGTACTGAAGCATGGTGCCCCCAAAGAGATGATAAGTGACCGAGGACGCAACTTCCTATCTACCGTTGTTAAAGAAGTCATTCAACTATGCAAGACCTCTCATCTTCTGACGACTGCATACCACCCTCAGACCAATGGCTTAACTGAAAGATTCAATAAGACACTGGTAGACATGCTGTCCATGTACGTAGACGTTGAACAGAAAAATTGGGATACTGTTCTACCATTTGTAACCTATGCCTATAATTCAGCGAAACAAGACACAACGGGATTCAGCCCATTCTTTCTCATTTATGGTAGAGACATCCAGACTCCTCTCGACGTAATTTTTCCATACAGTATCGAAGATTCTGACAATAGTTATGCGCAACATCTGATCACTAGAGCTGAAGAAGCTAGACAGCTTGCAAAACTCAATATTCTTAAAGCGCAAATCACAGACAAGCGCCGATATGACGAAAGGCATCGACCTGTCAGCTACAACATTGGAGACTTAGTCTGGGTCTTCACTCCAGTACGAAAGGTTGGATTATCCGAAAAGCTCCTAAAACGTTACTTTGGACCGTATCGAATAACACGACGGCTCTCTGACGTGACGTACGAAGTAGAAAGTATAGAACAAAATAAGAAGAGACGGAATTCAAAAGACATCGTTCACGTGTTGAGATTGAAGCCCTATCTTGATCCAAAAGTACAACTAGACGATGAAAGAAAGTCCAATATTCCCAGGAGACCTGTTACAAGAAGCCAGACCAGATCACAGCGGGACGCTGCTTCTTCCTAAGAAGGGGGAAATGTAGCGAAAATTGCACCTTTCAACTGAGCTCCTCATAGCTTAGTGGATAAGACGCAGGACTCGAGAGACGAAGGTCGCAGGTTCGAAACCTATCAAAGGCAAGATGCCTGATAATCGATTTTTATGTAAATTTCCTTCTTATTAACCTATTTTCTTTATGTTCCAGAACATTCCGAGTCTGAAATGTTCCATTATGCTAATCAGCTGTAGTATATAAGTAGTTCTTCATTCAGTTCGAATTAATAAAGACTTGAGTACTTGCCTGTTCATTTGTACGATCCCTTCATCTACGCGACAATATGGCAGCGGGTATCGTTAATCAGCATTGCCAGAAATGTTAAGCTTAAATAGAAGAATCGAAAAGTAATATAAGATGTCAAAGATCACGTGCTTTTTACGTAAACTACATAACCTATGATATCATCACAAGTCTAACCTCTGTTGACAATTTACTCTAAGTTACGGATTATAATTCGATTCTCAGTTATTGTATTATGTATGTTAATTTTGATGAGAATCTTGGAATTATATTGTTACTGTCTAGCCATTGTTTAAATCATCATTTTTGTCTTTTAATTCATTCTCAATTAATTTTGGTTTTTATTTTTTAGTTCATTTGTTTATATCCATTTTCAGGTCCTTGCAATATTCTACCATTAAAAATGTGAGATTATATCTGATTAAATACTAAACTACTCGTATTTAAATTTCCTTATCCTCCAGGCGAATTATTGTATTCGCGTTTACTAAAAGATTAAAATTTCAAGAAAGGATAAAAAAGGTGAAACTTAACTAAAAGTTTTATTACAAAGTTGTACTTTATATTATAAAATTAGAATTTAACTAAATTTAGCCACCTCTGTTACGGAGACACTGAAGTTCTAATATTTAAATTTGGAACTTACAATAGCACCTAACTAACCTTCTAGCCTACGCGCTAACAGTTCTTAAACCGCTTACAAAGATCCAAATCGGCATCGAGGTGGACATCTCGTAGAATAAAGAGTTTATTGGAGGTTTACAACACATCTCGCTCTAAATTACTAATTCGTTCGCTATTTAAACTCTACCTAATTTACATTCTGGTGAAAAGATGGAAGTTGATGGAAATGAGGGAGAAAACGTCAAGATGTAGGAAAGAATTAACATAAATACAAAATATTAGCTAAAATATTTTCTTTCTTAGTGGCGATTACTAGTTACTATAAACTTTGGCCACTACTAAGACCGGAATGCGGTGTTCACTTTATTATGACGGTGGCGCCTAATAGGTGGGCCTCCGTTGCCTTCCATGAAGTAAAACAGGAAATTTACACCCATGCCTATTTCGAGATTCTAGTTTCGGTGTGGCAGTCAGACTCACTAAATATTTTCTCGTCTGGGCGACACTAAAATACGATGTTACAATGGGATTTATAAGAATTAAAGATTATTTTTACTCTCTCTCTCTCTCTCTCTATATATATATATATATACCCTACTGACCACTGTAAATGCAACACCCTGAAAGAAGCGTGCAAATAACATGAAATTTATGACATGCATTAGCAGAGGTGAGATATGCAAATGATTAGAATTTCAGCGCAGACGCACATGACGCGCGCCCGTGTCGCCACTTCAAAGTGCTATTTAAGGCTTGGAGTTTTCGACAATTTCAAGTTCGGCAATTGTGCTTTTCTTGTGGTTTTTCCAAAAAAACGATCAATTATGCCTAGTAGTAAACAGCGATCATCGTTTGATCAAGTATCCGACTTCGACAAAGGAAGGATAGTGGCCTACCGATACTCTGGATTATCTTTCAGGGAAATCGGTAGTCGTGTTGGACGAAATCAAAGAACTGTAATGCGGATATGTGACCGTTGGATGCAGGAGGGTACGACGGACCGACGTGTTCGATAGCATCCACCTCAGTGCACCACTTCACGTGATGACAGGAACATTGTGCGCATGGCAGTGACGGATCGCTCTGTCACATCACGAACCATAGCACAGCACATTCAGTCTGCAACGCAACATCGAGTGCCTGCGCGTATCATTCGACGCCGTTTACAGCAGAGTGGTCTGTCCGCAAGACGTCCATTGCTTCGTCTACCTTTGACGCAGAACCACAGACGTCTACGCCACCAATGGTGAGATGAAAGAAGGATGTGGGCGGCAGAATGGAATGAAATTGTCTTTACTGACGAGTCACGCTTCTGTCTGCAACAACACGATTATAGGATTCGAGTCTGGAGACACCGTGGAGAGAGGATGCTGAACAGCTGCATTATGCACCGTCACACTGGTCCTGCACCGGGAATTATGGTATGGAGCGGTATTGGATATCACTCTCGCACTCCCCTAGTACGCATTGCCGGTACTTTAACCAGCCAACGGCTACATCTCCGAGGTATTGTACTGGAGCCAGCTGTCCTTCCTTACCTTCAGGGCTTGCCCATAGCCATACTTCAACAGGATAATACGCGACCACACTTGGCACGCATTGTCCAAGGGTTCTTCGACAATCCTCAGATTGAATTGCTTCCCTGGCCGGCTCGCTGTCCGTATCTTTCGCCGATATAAAACATGTGGTCCATGGTTGCTGAACGATTGACCCAGATTACATCCTAAGCTGCCACACCAGATCAAATTTGGCAAAATGTGGAAGCTGCTTTGTATGCTGTATCCCAAGAACACATCCAAAGTTTCTGTGAATCAATGCCGAGGCGTGTGACAGCGGTGATCTCCAACAATGGCGGCTACTCTGGCTACTGATTCTGGAAGAGAACCACACTTCACAGAAGTCTAGAAAATTTAATGATTTGATATTTGGTCAACATGTTATCTACTAAACTTTTGTTGTGATATCTCTTCTCTTTCTTGGTGTCGCGTGCAATTTGGGTGGCCAGCAGTGTATATACATATTTGTGGGTGTTATATATATATATATATATTGTGTGTATGTGATGAAGCAATAGACTTCGAAGTACTGATTCTGTAGAAATACTGATTGCACAGAACGTAGACTGCATAGAATGTTGAAATGTAGACTCATAATGAATAAACAGAAAACTGACAGCTGAGGCAGATTAAATTCTCATTTTTATTCCAGTTAGCATGTTGCAGTTACAAAGAACTTGGCATACTACTTGCACCTATTTCAAAAATGTTTATATTTTTAATAGCCTTGCAGTTAAGCAGAAAGCTGTAAGCAGCAGTCCATGTCGAAAGCTAGTGCGCAGTTATCCAACGTAGTAGCTCACCAACAGAAAGGGTTCAGTTCACAAAATTTTGAGCTAAAGTTCCGAATTAGCTACGTCATTAGCGCTACGCAAATCATATGATATGGATTGATCTAGAAATAAGGCAGTCCGGGAAAAGGCATTAATATTTTTAAAACAGATAAGGAGAATTAAAGGGTTATCACTAGTTTAAATTTTGATTTACATATTTTTTATTTAACATACATATATATATATATGATTTAAAGGAAACGCAAGAATTATGTAGAAGATATGTTATTAAAAAGGTAGCAGGTCTACTTTTTGTGTCACTGTTGTTTTCCATTAGAGTAAAGTATCGATTTGATGGATTCAGATATTGGTTCTCAGTAAAATTAACTCGCTTTCATTTTTATGATGTCAGTGTTCCAAAGAAAACTATGTCTGAATTATTTTTAATCTGAAATAATCCTGCAATTTTCTCTCAAGGTCGATATAAATCCTTTCGCCATAATATCAGTAAATATTTCAGCTATTTAATGCTCACAACTCTTGATTGAAACAAGGATTCAGTGAAAGAGAAACTTCATCTTTCAAACGCGAAGTCTGGAATCCAGTTTTCTTGAATCAACAGAGCGGAATATTGTTTTTTTCTGTGTTTGTGCGGCTTTTCAATACCATTGCAAGAGGTGGAATAACCGAAACTAAAACATTCTTTTTTCTCTGAGGAAATAAGCGAACTAAGAAAAATCCCGGTAACTACTCTTGGAATTTTCTCTTGTCATAATCGCTAAGACAGCCGAATATGATGTAAAGAATTGTGAAACCTTTTAGAAGAAAACATATATCTTTATCTGGATTGTTTTCCTAGTTTATGCAGTAGGTAAAAGTATGAAAAAATTATTCTAGCACTTGTTCTGCTGACAAAGAATGAATTAGATGAGGATGGAAGCTTATTAAAAGGAAGTTTTATGAAATAGATATCAAGACGCTTAATGAGATTCAAGCCCATAAACTTATAAAGTATTTCTTCCGCCTTCTTCGCATGCATTCGTGGTGTCTTCGTGGTCAGCACGCGTAACCGAGGGGTCCATGGTTCGATTCCCAGCGAAGGCATTACTCATTTTTCATGACCACTGCTTTCAAAAATACCTAATAAATTTACAGTGGCACCAAATGTATTTTTTATAATTTTTTTCCAAAGAATAAAATACTTTGTCTTGTTTATATCAAGTATAGCTTGTCTTCTTCACGGAAATCGCAAGCAACCTGTTTTATATATACTATTAAGTGACCTTATAAGATATTTCTCCCGCGAAAATAATCTCTTGCTTCCAAATAACCTAATATCTCTTCAAGTGGCGCCCGAACTAAAAGGTAGTGGATGATGATTCTCCACCATCCCGATTTGGCGATTGGGGCCCCTCATCCCCAGTCGCCCTTTAAAAGGGGGAGTATATAAGGTATTTCTCCCGCCTTCTTCGCATGTCTGGTGTAGCGGTCAGCACTCTCTGCGCGTAACCAAGAGGTCCGTGGTCCGATTCCCGGCAAAGGCGTTACTCATTTTTCATTCTCCTGCTTCGAAAATAACCTAATATCTCTACACTGGCGCCCGAACTAAAAAAAGGTGGTGGATGATGATTCTCCACCATCGGGATTTGGCGACTGGGTCTCCAAAACCTTAGTCGCCCTTTAAAAGGGGAAGTATATTAGGTACTTCTCCCGCCTTCTTCGCATGCCTTCGGGATGTAGTGGTCAGCCCGCTCGACGCGTAACCGAGAGGTTCGTGGTTCGATTCCCGGCTAAGACGTTCCTCATTTTTCATGTCTCCTGCTTCTAAATACATCATGGCTCTACAAATTAATGTAAATCAAAGCTATTTTTTCCAGGCAAAACAGCACTCGAAGAAAGAGGGGTAGAACTTTTTAATAGATAGAGTATTAAAATCTCCTTTGTAAACACGAATCAGAAAAAGTAGTTATTTTTCCTGTTGTCAACAACAACAAGCTATGCAGAATTATGAGAAGCTCTCATTGGTCAAAGACCTTAAACGCTACTGGAGACAGAACCAATTCTTTGCTCAGCAGCTAGTCCAGTACGATTAACGCGATAAAGAAGATTAATTCACTTTTGTTACCTGTACATATTCGTTACAGGTGTGTGATCGTCACTGCTTTCAATCAATACTGTCATAAGATAGACACCAACATGCAACATTGGCATGGCATAGCGAAAACTTGTAATTAATAAATATGCATATCCAAGAGACAAAGAATTTAATTGAATCATTAATTTTTAAAGTACATGCGTAGAACTGACATTCATACAAAATAGATATCGGGCTAGGATCGAAACCATGGAGGTAGACATATGGCAAAAATATATTTTTATATCTATAATTGAGGCTGGTTTTTGAGCTACCGTGTCGATCGGGTGAAGTCAGAGAAACTGTCAATCCTGCTCACTGTGGATTCTGTGCCACTTCCCCGAAAGGTGTTCTGAACAATTCGTACCCAGAGATGCCACACAACAAAACAATTTGTTCTTTTGTTCTTTTATTAACTCAGAATGGCTATTAATTTCATTTTGGTACTTTGCGTCGAAAACTTTAAAAGTCTGAATCACTTTTCAAATTGTTGCCATCAAATATTAAGGCCCTGTATTATATTTAAAGAAATTAAATAATGAAGAATGTGCATAAATGTATGTATGTTTCTCATATTGGGATAAAACAACGGTTCTTAGAGCCATCGAATTTTGAACAACGTACGTCCCCACCCGAATATGGGCATCTGGAAGACCTAATTTTGAATCTGTTTTATTATCTATTTCATATTTTGTAAAGCATTTATGAGTGTTTGATTAAGATACTCAACGATTTCAATGCGAGTAATGGCAACGGTTACAGCCGAAAACATCGCAGACAAAAACGTCGATGAGAAAACAACGCAAAGCGAAAACGTCGCGGTACAAAACATCGTATGAGAAAAGAAAGTAACGAGAAAACATCGCAGCTCTAAAACATCGTGGTACAAAATATCCTGGTCGAAAAAAAAGCGGTTCAAAAACTTCGCAGTTTAAAAACATCGTCGTCGAAAATATGGTGGTAAAAAAAAGTACTTACAAATCATCACATGACGATAACATCGTACACTTGCATTTTTCAAATGCCATACTGACATGTTATGTAGCTAACTTCTTGACTTAGAAATCAACATTCAAAAAATTGATTGCACGCTATACATGAAAATATTAACGAGATTTTGCGAATAAACGGAAACAAAACAAAATGTGATTTTCATTAAAACAGTATCAGATTAACAAATGTGAAAGAAAATAATTTGATAATTAACTAAGCAATTTTTATAGAGGTAACCTCATGCAGTTATTTATCTTGCTTTTTCTAAGCATTTTAGACTATATTCTTCATAAAAATTATCAGTAAAACTTTATAAAAAAGGGTTGACCGTTGTTAATTAACCATGTAAATTTAAAGTTCTATTAAGTTCTATAAGTTGCATTAACTTTCTACTCATTTTCAATTTTTGAATGCTTAAGTTTCCTTCTTATTTTTTCAGCAAAAATTTATTACTTCATTCAAAAATATGAAATACAGAATTGAAAGAATCCCTCTTTCCTTCCTTACGTTCCTAAATCATTATGCGAACAAGCATTTGCAACTTTTAAAACCCGAAAACGCATGTGTGCGATGTTATCGTCACGCGATGATTTGTCGGTACTTTAGTTTTTACTACGATATTTTCAACGACGATGTTTTTAAACTGCGAAGTTTTTTAACGGCTTTATTTTCGACCACGATGTTTTAGACCTGTGATGCTTTGCTTTCTTTTCTTCGACGATGTTTTGTACCAAGACCAAGTTTTCGCCTTGCGTTGTTTTCTCCGCGACGTTTTCGTCCGCGATGTTTTCCGCGGACACCATGGCAACTGTTCGGGGGTGGGGGGGAGAAAGAAAAAAAAACATATTTATCTCCAGCGCGTGAGACTGTGCATCGGAAATTCTAAAGATATACTCATTTTAAAATTATTTTGCGATATTGCTGTTGAACTGAATTTTATGGCTTAAGTGTGAAGAACATGATATTTAATAAATAAAGGTAACACACAAAACGTTAAAAAAACGCCCCTAGTTTCGTACTATCATAGATAAATTTAACTTTGAGAAGCTAAATAAAAACACGAAAATATCCGAGAAACCTATCATGACGTAACCTCATTATAATCATCTAGTTATGAAGTTGGTGAAGTTCCTTCCCTTAGCGAAAGACTTTTCGAGGATTTCTTATTCACCAGGGGGGAAAACGGATAATGTAAGTGACGTAGCTACCCCGAAAACCGGTCGGGGGAGACTGGTAGAGAAAAAAGGAGGACTCGGGACTTACGAAGGGATCGGCAAGCATGCCGTGTGAGATAGATAAAGTTAAAGCCTTATATATAATTTAATATATAATAATGTTATTTGTTTTATTTGTGCTGTGTGCTGTGAGGTATAATAAATGTATTTATAAAACTAGAACGGGTGTGAAGATTATTTTCCTGCTATGGTGAGTATTTCAAAGAAAACAAACCACCCTCTTGCTCGGAATGGCGCGAGACTACAAAGCTTATATATTTTTAGCTACCTATTTTCTTTTTTCTATTTAAATTTTACATATCTTTTTTTCATTACATTACATTAGACTTTTTTCCGTTTACTAAGGAAATTTCCATTTCCACAGACATTTTAGTTATTTTGTTTTTGCAAACTGTATGCAGACATTTCATTAATTTCATGACCTAATTACATATACTCTTACATACAAGAAAACACTGAAATAATTTTTCATTACTTAATAAATTTTGTTGAATTAATAAATTATTAAGAAACAGTTAAGTCCTCCACTGTTGAATATTTTAGTTTTTCCTTTACCAAAAGAAGGCATTCTTCAAGGAAGTTCGCAATTGATTTCTTATTTTATTTTTATTCATTATCATAGCTGAAAATATTCTTTTAATTGCAGTTGATGAGCAAAAAAGCCATAACAGAGCTTTAATTATTGTTATTATTAAATTAGAATACATTTTCTATTCTGCGGCAATTTTCACTGAAATGGTTTTATTCAGTAAATAACGACTTCTTGGCTTTCAATACTCCTGTAGTCTTCAATGCATTAAATTCGCTATCATGACCTTCAGGAAAGAACTAAACTTTCTGGTGGGAAGAACAGGTGTTGCAAATCAATAAGTTCGCAAGCAAAAGCCCTCGAACTCACTTTTGAATATAACCAAGCTTTAAATAAGTAGTTCCATATATAATCGTATGATAAAATGAACCCTCGCAAAGACTCGATTAAAGCTCACACACCCCCTGAACTTATCCATGAACTCGGCTCATCGCTCCATTTCCTTGGTTACGCTGCAGAAAAATATTCAAGGAGAAGCTTACTTTTCTGATTCCTTAGTTTTCCAAGAAAATATTAGAGGAGAGAATACAGGAAATTCCAGTTTTCCGTTCACTTTTAAAATATAAAATAGATCTGGAAACCTAACTGGAAGATAATTATGGCACTTGGAAAGCGTTTTGGAAAAAGCCCTGTGAAGAAGCTGTGGCAAACTTTAGACTGCGGACGGGACAAGATTGCATGGAACATCGCCTTAATAAAATAGGCATCTTTCCATCTAGTATATGCTAAATTTGTAATTCGAGCATAATGAAGGCATAGGATCTTCTTATATGCCCAGAACTAGATAAAGAGTGTCAGAAACAGGGTGAGATAAGCAAACTGTACTGGAATGCCCGAACTTTCATGAAGTTCTTATAGAGACTACATATCTTATGCTCCTTTACTTGTTTAAATTTTAACTTTTTACTTTTGTTCCAAGTTAATTTTTTCTGGGTCTTACTTCAAATGTTTGTTCCTTTTTATTATATATCATTATTCTTGTGTGACATTTGAGCTGTTTTATAGTATGTTTGGATTGATCCTTCCAATAAAGCCATATGTAACAACAACATATTCATGTTTTGGCAATCTCAATATAAAAATAAACAATTTTGGAAAAATAACGAGATCTAACTTTTAGTGCTGTCTTCCGGTTCTTATATTTGTAAAAGTCTTATACTCGCTATGAAAAAAATAAAATTAGAACTTCGGTTCCCGTGCGACAAAAATTCATCGGGATATTTAATTTCAAAATTTGCAATTTTTCATATCGTTTTCAACTTGCTTTGAGAGATTAGTTATTCAATTTAGAAAATTTCGAAATATGAGAAATGAGTTTAAATAAAGTGCAGCAAAAAATCTGTTAATTTAATATGCTGAACAAGGAAGTCATGTGATATCCACATCAGATTTTTATGTGTGTAAAAGGTCTTCATTGAAATATAATCCATCAACTGAAAAATCTTTATCGATAATTTTCTCTGAAACCAAACTCAAAATTGTGAAGTGTCCAACTGTAATTTATGTTAAAGGTTTGTTTATGTGCCCTTTACAAACGTAAGATTAGTATTTGCGGACACGAAACTCTATGGCCGATGTATGTCCAAATTAAACTGACAAAAAGTGCAATAAATTCACCAATAATAAAATTCAGAGACGAGATCTTTAAGAATTAATCTAATAACGAATTTTACTGTAAGTGCTATTCAAAATATGCCAAATTAAGTTCGTTTTATGCCTAATTTATACCTGGAAACATTTATATAAGTCAGTGGTTTGGACAGTTTCGATCATTTGTACCCAAATTTCTTTTTCAACGATATTAATTATTAAATTCAATATATCCGGTTCAGTTCTAGCTACATATTGAAAACATAAAATACAATGTAATCTGGATTATATATTGTGAAACGCATATGTGAATATATAGCTTATAATGTGAAACATGTATGGAAACCAAATATTAACTAATAATTACGTAATTTTATGAAAATGCTATTAACACCACTTTCTGAAAATATTTTACTTAGTGCAACTCAAAATGACAAAAATTAAATTAAAATGTAATATATACAGTTCATCATTTTGATAATAACTAGCCTTATTTTTTGTAACTCTCTCAGGTAAATAAATTTACATAAACCTACTCTCGTTGTAGAAGTTGTTATTGTGCCGCTACGCAAATCGTAACTATTCGTAAATCGTATCCAATGGATCACATTGTACGGTTTATCCTAAGTTTTTAACAGTTTTTTCAAGCATATTTCCTATCCATCCTAATTTCAGCTTACAATTTCTTACCAGAATGTGATTTTAGAATCGTGGTTAATACAAATGAGTAAGAGTAGTATTTAAGTCGAAATACCACTGACTTCGAGGGAGAGCCTCGGAGTTTCTGACTAGCGCGCGTTTGACTTTTGTCCACGTATCTCTAAGCTATTACTATGTTCGGCTGTATTACAGGCCCCTGATAGCTTGGCTAGCTTATTTGATATTTAGAGGCCAACTAGTCAGATTTGTAGTAGTTTCGGCTGCACCTCTTTAGTTAAGAATAGTTAAGTTCTTATTTCTTAGCTTTGAGTTTTAAGCCCAAGTGGAGGCTTTACTGTACGCCCTGAGAAAGGGGCCCGACTGTTCAATCTTATTTTGAAAAATAAAGGTTAATTAAACCTTCGCGAGATTTACTTTTCTGTTTCTGAACTTAAGCGATTATTGGCTTAACTGTTCACTAGGTTTCGCCACACACGTCATGAATTACTTCAACTTATGGGATAGAATGTTCTTTTGATCCGAAAAATAAATACAGATATTTTCCGATTTCTGCTAAAATAATCTTGGAAATGAGGAGCACAAATTTTAAAATCTTAAGTTTTTTTTAAGAAACCTAAGCACAAACAATTGTACGTTACTTCCCATACGAAAAGCAAGAATAGAAAAGAACTAAAAATATTATTATGAGCCAATCTTAAGGGGGAAAATTCAAATCTCATAAATCTACTGGTTTAAAATTCATCGTTTCAACGAGAAATTACTCTAATCGCATGCTCTTCTCTAAAAGAGAATCCATTTAGATAAAATCGGAAGTAACCGTTATTCTAAAGTTTAAGATAAAAAATTAGTAAAATAAATCAAATTTTACATAAATAAATTTTAAAACTTTCAAAGAATAAAGCATATTTCATTGAAGTAGGCAAATGAATTTCTTTGAATTTGTACAGAAAAATCGACGCAGTTGTTCGTAATCCTAAACTGATGAGAAACTTCAAAATATCTCTAACTGTAACTGTATCTAAAAAGGAAGCACGTTCTTGCCCTTCCTGAAGTGAAGTTTCTACGACAGTATAAAATAAAAAAGAAAATAATCATCTGGCTTCCTCCACAGAATCTAGAATTCTAAATTTATACCCTCAGCAACTACACCTCAATATTACTATTTCGTGACTCTCCTTCAGAACTTTGGAGCTGAGAAACGCTTTTCTGACACTGTAACTGTAACTGTAGAAGTAAAGCAATAGTTTTGGGTTGAAGTTTTCAGACTTTTTTTCCAGTCACATTTTTTTTTCTGTCTAATACAGAAAAATTTTTATGTCAGTTCTGTCTAGAAACTGAGTTCAGATTGGTTAAATTATTTTTGAAATTTCGCGGAAATCTTAAAGCACAGTTCGTGAATTTACAAGACAGTGTTATCCCGGAATTCTTATGGAGATCATACCTTAATATTGCAAGCTCTAGATTTTGTAGCGACATGTCCTAGTGTCAAAAATTACCTGACTATTCCTGTATACTGAATTCCTGTCTACTGTATATATCTTTCTCTATATAGAACAATAAAATTTACAAACAAGTAAATTTTTAAACATTTTCAAAAAACGTTCCTTTCAACGAAACGTTTTATGTATCAATAAATTTGTCTTTCAATTTTAATGTCTAGACTGTAACCAGAGCACGTATGAAAAATATCTGATGTGGGCAACACATGCCTTCCTTGTACAGTCTATTAAATTATACACATTTTTTGCTACACTTCATTTAAACTTATTTCCTTGAATTTCATTAGACATATGTTTGTCATTCAATCGATTCACTTCTTACTTTGTGGCAAGGCAAAAGTGCATCAAAACTTAAAACATCTTCATTAAAAATCGTAAAATACAGAAAAATATAAAGCGCCAAATGTAGTTGAAAACAGTTAACATTTTTTGCAATTAAAATTAGGGTTTCTGCTCAAAAACAAGCAATTCGGCCAGCAGGCAGGAAGACAAAATTTTCAGTGCACAAAACTGAAATTTAACTTTTGCTACCATTGGGCAAAAAGACACTGAAGTTGGTGTAGCAACTGCCTTAATTCACTATTCCAATAAGAGTTTCAAATCCCAACCTTGTTAGTTTTATTGCATGCAGAATAACTAAAGCCGTAAAAATCTTAACTAAAACCAAACGTATAGATATAATATATCTATACGTTTGGTGCTGCAGATTGCAACGGAAACGAGAGGTGAACAAATACGAGTTATAATAATCCCATATACAAAACTTCAACGTCCTACGGCCACTTGTTTTTGAGTTATACAAGATAAATACGTACGTATATAGAGATATTATGAAAAATCCCTCTTCTGAAACCATTTTAAATCCATTTTAGAACCCATTTTGGAATAAAACGTCCTTTATTCTATCCGTATATACAGATGTCATGCAAAAGCATCCTTCAAAGGAATTTTAGAGCGGCCAAAATGAATATTTTTGTTAAACTATAATGCCCAAAATTTTTTGTGATTAAAATACTTCCTTTACTTTGTATATACAAGGAAGTACAATGTGTTTTGCGATGTCTACCTGCGTTGAACAGTTTGTTAAAGAAAATATTTTAAATGCGTTTTCTCTTTTATTTTGCATTTTCATAATTTTAAGACAGTGTTTCTGTATTGGTAAGCCAAGAATTTTCAGAATAGCAATTGTTCTGATGAGAATAGTTTTGCTCAATATAAGTTTTGAAACAGAAATGAGAAGAAAAAAAATTTCACCAACTTGACCCCCTTCGGGGGTACACGTAGAGAAATCTGCAAAGCGCTAGGATCTGTACAGCTTTTCAAATATCTTCGCATTTGAAGAAAGAGACCTAAGACATCTTTCTTTCCAAACCTATAGCAGTCTATGCTACTTAAATGCTCGTCTAAAGCTACTTCTTTTTTTTGCCTTATTTTAAGCGCAAATTCCTCTCCTGCTCTACTGAAAACACGAAAGTATCATATTTTTCTTGCCTTTTAAGCTCACTAATGACAAACACTTGTTGCTAACGCAGTATTGACTGCTTCTACTGCCATTTCTTATTCTTTCTTTGCCGGCATTCAAAGCTTAAGAAGTGGTCGTCCACCGCATTTCAGTTGAATTGTTTGTTTTCACATAGAAAGTTGTTCTTCTTTCTTTGGACCCACAACATAGTTTTCCATTTCATTTTATTGCCCTTTCTTCGAGGTTATGTTTAGTTCAACACTTCTTTCAAGATTTTTCAGTTTTAGCTTTGCAAAAATAACAAATTAGACATATTTTTAAATGTAATCTGCGGGCAGACTGAAAACGCATAACACCTTTTAAATACCTAATGTACTTACACTGAATCAAATTATTAGTAAACACTCATCACGCTTTACAGAAACTGAATGGTAACAATTTAAGATTTCTCAAAATGCCTATTGTACTGAATCTGACAAAAATTGCACAGATTTCAGTCTCAGCATGCGCTTTGTAATGTACTGAAAAAACATGCTATTTGGATGCGCTAATATCGCTAAAACATAGATTTGATAGTCGGCCGTAGTCCCAGTTTTTGATGAACAGATTTATTGTCCTTAAATCATGTTTTCAGGATATCAGTTTATCCCAGTTTTATGTTCTAAAAAGAAAATTTATGTGATAGAAATAGGAGACAGAGTAAATTATTCATCTCGAATTTATAGCTGGAAAAACTATTTTCTCCCCAAATTTTGACGCTGCAGAAAACAACTCTAATTTATTTTTTCAATGATTGAGAATATTCTCATGAGACGTATTTAGAATACTCTAGAAACATTTTCTCCGGTAAATTTTAAAAATATTCCAGCGTAGAATGTGTTTGGTACATTCTAGAATTAGTCCTCGAAAATAATAAAAATAGGATAAGTATGTAGCATTCCAAATCAGTATATTATTACTGCGAGCAGCAAGAGTATAAAAATTGCAATTGGGTGAATTTTTTCATTGCTTATATTATAAAATACTGCAATAATATAGTGTTAAAATGTTTAATGTTTTATGTCTTTTATCATAATTACTTTTGGAGATCACTGGATTATATTTTCGCCCTAATATAGTTTCTAACATTAGTAATACACGCTTCCCGGTTCCTTAATTAGGCGTCCAAACTTGTCACTCAGGAAAAAAAATGGCGACTCTACGTAAGTAATAGATTTGTGGTCATGGTTGTAGAGTATGCGGCTGACATTTTGCGAGCTTCTATCCCAGGGTACAGAAAAATGAACCTATGTTCAAGTTCAGACAAATTGTGCGAAGGGTCGACAGACGACATGATTTGATGTGTTTCTTGTAAAGCTTCTTAAATGTTGTATTTGTATAATCCAATGAATATTTGAATGTTTTTTCAAATGTGTTTAAGAAGCCAAACATTCCAAAGGTGTTCTTTTTGTCCACTTGCTTCTAAGTGCCCCTCCTTCTGCCCCTCGGGACAGCAACTTTCCCTTACACTTCCTCAGCTGGTTAGCACCTTCATTGAGCTTTTCTAGCTCGTTTCATGGATCTTTAAGCCGTTTTCCTCATCTGTAATGTGAAGGCAATACAGTTTTTCCCAGGAAATCCTGTTCGAAGGCATTCCATCCTTTAGGAAGATAGCCCTAGCCTGCTTTCTCTCATCAAAACAAACATACAAACCTTCCTAATAGTAGTGATGAAGAAGAAATCTTGTTATCTTCGAAAACTGGGAAATGAATTAAAATCAGGTTATAACCCTTCTTCCACAAACACAACCGCCGGCTAGCTCTAGAACTATTTATCAACAGAGCACAGAAACAATTGCAAAAAAAAATATATACAGCAAAACAGAATCTACACAAACTAGAACACCTAACACTTAGAATTAACGTTCGAGTAACGAAGACATAATATTGGAGAAGCTGTCCTCATCGCAGCTGAAAGTCGACTGCTGTAAGTTGATTTCGTCGCCACTAGATGGCGTTCGATAAAATAGTTTGGTTACATCCAAATAGTTCAACGATAAACTAAGAAGTTCCTCCATATAATTCTACTAGAAAAAGAAAACCTATAATTTTTACACTTTAATTTTTTAAAACCTGGTGAAGATGACGATATTTAATGTAAGCACTTCTTCAAGTAATAAATTCATTTCTCATTATTGCCATCTGGGTCATTTAAATGACAGGTAAATATCAATCATATAACTATTTCTGGAGGTTTAACTAAACAACAAAGCCTAGTTTCTCGGTGCTAAACATGTTTAATACTACTTTTCAGCTCTAAAATGTCTCGCAAGGACTTTATCCTTTGGTAGTCAAAAGATATTACCCTGAAGAAAAGAGTTTCAATATTTCTTACATTTTAACTTCTTGTAATCCATCTTCAAAAAGCAGTTAAAGAAAATTACCCAGAATAACCAGAAATATGGAAATCATGCAAGTTTACAGTCAAGATAAAATAGTCTTTAGATGTACTTTACTCAGAACTGTATTTTTTAAAACTGATGAGCGACATGTTTCGAAAACTAAATAAATGATTTAAAACTAAGTAAAAACAAAGAGGGTAATCTAGATTTTTAATAAAATTCAACATTCGTACATAGTTCGTATATTGTAGATAGACGTAGTTTTTTTCTACTTGAGGAGCAAAACATTTTTCCGAAGGTGGGAAAAGCGACAGATGCATTTATATGAAAATTAGTTGGTGGAACAAAACGAAAAAGAATATAGTGCCATCTGTGGGGGAAGTTAGAAATAGGAAGTAAAAAAAAAAAACAAAGATATTAAATTTTTAAAGCGATATGAAGGACTGAATTGAAGTTAACGTCAATTAGAAAAGATAAATTTTTTATCTTTTTTTTTTTTTTACAAATTTTTTTATGTAAAATTAACTTTGATAAATATTTGTAAATGAAAAAGCCTTCAAGGAAATCCATTTCGCCAAATGAAAAAACTTTGTATATTATGTTAGCTGAA
This sequence comes from Stegodyphus mimosarum, assembly GCA_000611955.2. NCBI lineage: Eukaryota > Metazoa > Arthropoda > Arachnida > Araneae > Eresidae > Stegodyphus > Stegodyphus mimosarum. Next base: position 985,403 of record KK112341.1, read on the forward strand.
GGTTAGTCTTGAATGAATAATATAAATTGGCAAAAGAATAAGAGTAAATATAGAAGCAGAATAATTCATCTGATCCTAAGGATATAGTTCTGTTTTCTAGTATATTGTTTAGTCACATATAGCCATTTGTGTATTTTTCTTATTTCAGAAAACCAAATATTAATGCTTTCTTATAGTTATAAAATGAGTAAACTTTTACTGAAATTTTGTTTCTAATATCTTTTTTTCCGAGAAAATGTAACGGTAATCTTATTTTATAATGGTTTGGCAAGGTAAGATATGTATTCGAATAACTTCTAAAAGATATATTCTGACATAAATTTTGCTTCTGAAATGGAACTCAAAGAGTATTAACTTTTGCATGAATAAATTACGCTTCAAAGCATTTCGTATATCTTTACTATTTTGCTTAAAAATGAAATCAAGTATTCTTTTTTTTTCAGCACTCGTCGAGGGAAAGATAACAGACAAAGGAAAAAAGGTAAAAGTTTAAATGTATATATTTTTGTAAGATTTACATATAGTTTTAACTCACGAAAGAAATAAATATGTGTTAAATGCTAAAAAATATTTTGATAAAATTTTAAGGGAGGAATTTTTTGAAAAATACTTGTCCTAATGTGCATTTCCTACAACCTTGAGGAAAAAAACTTTTTCTTTATTTTTCACAATTATTGAATTTATTATTATATAATGTTCTGAATTTCGCAGAATATATTTATTCTACAGGATGGTTATGATTAAAGACACCCTTTTTAGATTTACGTAAAGCCCGTTCTGTTAGACTTATTTCTTTGAAACTTGGTATATATGTTACATGGACCATGGAGAAAGGAAAACTGCAATATAGTAATAGTTCAAATGTCGACTGCCAAGTGAGAAAGCGAGCATGAAGAGTAAACAGTGCGAACTAAGAACAAAAAACTTTATTTAACCAAAGCATTTGTTGTTGACTAATGCTCACTTGTCTGACCTATAGTCAGTCCAAGTCCACAAAATTCCTCGTGACAAGGAGCGCAAGATACGCCTGTCGTTGGCAACAGCCTTGAGCACCTTCCAAGTGACAGTGCGATTTAGCTCAGTTCCGCTCTCACTTTTGATGGAGAGCATACCGAGGGCACAGGTTCGAGGGTCTCCCAACCTTCTTTTTTCTACCATAAACCTCTCGAGAGGATTTGCGGCTAGCTGCATGCTTGGAGTGCTGCCATGCCGCACGAACCCTATACATTTACAAACAGCCACGCCTTCTTCGGGATTTGAACCCGGGCCCTTTGACACGGCAGTCAGCGAAGCTAACCACTACACCGGTTAGCCGGCATTGCATTTGTTCAAAGTGCATTCCATTTGCATCAATCTCACGTTCAAAGCCGGTTATAGCTTGTTCAGCAATTCTTTCGAAGGGTTTCTTTATCATTTGCAACAACATGACGTAGTATGCTTGTTTTCAATTCAATCATAGTCCGTATGCTTCCTCCATGAGCATGATATTTCAGAATCTCCAAAGTTGGCTTTCACTGGTCCGGCAGTGTGAGCGGGTACAACTTCTTGCATGAAGACAGTAATCTCAAAACATTCTCATTCTGATAAGGCAGGAACGGTTTGCTGCTGAAGAAGTTCGCAGTAAGGGGGCATCCGTGATGGGACACCTTTAAACGGCCGTTCCCACTGGGGTTTATTTGAGCTAACGGACACAGTTGACGCAGCCAATCCATCTCCAAAACCAGTTTTTCCCCATACGACAGCAAATTGAAAAATCTGAACTGCAGGCATAGCGGAGGTAGTCGACATATGGAACTGACTCCGTTAGCTCAGATAAACCCCAGTGGAATGGCGCTTTAAAGTCTTGAGGTGTGCCCTCCTCATAAACAAGTTATATAAAAAAAAATTTAAATCAATTCCTATTTAGGTCAACAAGGAAAAAAAATTTAATTAAAATTTTACAAATTCAAAATTTAAAAAATTTTTAATATGTGAAAAAACTATATTAACGTCAAGTGTCATCTACTACAAGTTTAAAAAAATGTATTTGAAATTGAGTGGATGAATAAAAAAAATTTTATTAACGATTGAAAATTTGAACAAGAATCGGGAGAGTGTCAGCTAATAGTAGGAATTTAAAAAAGAGTTCAA